>OX345650.1:4959371-4991871 GCA_947044365.1 Petrosia ficiformis | reverse complement strand
TAAAGTATTGCATTACAAGTTAACAAATATCTTAAGCTTATATACTATTAAATCGCGTCCACTAAGTTAACGCTAGGATTTAGCATGCAGTAATTTTACCGAATTTGTGAACCACGTATGACATGCCTAATAAAATGATCACGAAATATGTTTTAGCGCATACTAATTACAAGTAACTTCTGTAATTTGTATGTACTTGTGAAAGAAGTAGAGCATAAAAAACAAACAATATACTACCTAGCCTAGTCTCGTACCCAGGTCCATGTCTGTGGGATGATACTCTTGTGATATTAATCTGGTCTCATACCCATGTTTAGAGTAATGGAACCAGCCTAGTCTTATTTATACGCATGTATATGGTTCATTTTATACTAACCTGGTCTCATACCCAAGTTTAGGGTTCAAGACTGGGGATGATACTTTTTTAATCTTTTCCCATCTCCCATAATTTTATTAGAGTGGAAGACTTGTGGACACCAGATATGGATGGGCTTGATGAGTAAGTTTACTGATCCAGAACCTTCTGAGGGTTAAAATTCAATCTGGGCCCTTTACGTATGTACATAATTCTATCTCAAGACCCAGTTTTCTGTGCGAATAGAGTTTGGGTCCTATACACACATAATGAGTAATTTATATGATGATGTCATTGCATGTAATATATGTATGTATCAATATAATATTTATGTACATGTTTTTCATGTTTCAAAGGTTGAAGGTTGTTCGAAGAATCCCTGTTCTGAGCATCACATTAAATGTCACAAAACCTCTTGATATGGAGAGTATTCAAAAACCTAAAGGAACAAGTGCACCACATACAAGAAAGAGTCCCGTTACTAGCAAACTTCATAAAAAACACCAAACTGACAAACCATCTTGATATCTGTTTGAATCAGTAATATCATTCTAATAAAACCATCATGTGAATGTCATGTGACCCTCCAAATGGCTTAGTAATTGTTTGTATTAATAAATACTAGATTACATCATGTGAATGTCATGTGACCCTCCAAATGGCTTAGTAATTGTTTGTATTAATAAATACTAGATTGCATCATGTGAATGTCATGTGACCCTCCAAATGGCTTAGTAATTGTTTGTATTAGATTGCATCATATGAATGTCACGTGATTTACTATGACCCTTCAACTGGTTTAGTAATTGTTTGTATTAATAAATATTTTAAATTAGATTACATCATGTGAATATCATGTGATTGAAATATCAAATGACAGTCATGTGATTTACATGACCCTCAAATACACTTGTCAGTACCTTTTGAATTAATAATTAAAACTTTCATTAAAAATCAGATTACGTCATGTGAATATCACATGATAGTCATGTGATTTACCATGACCCTCCAGTTCTCATATTAAGAAAGGTTGTTTGTGCCAAATATTCTAATTTTTTTAGTTCCTCAACAGATGGTGCTAACTGGTCCAAATGACCTTCGTAAATAATGCCACCATTCTTCCCTTTCTTCTCTCCATAAGTTATTTTCCCATCATATTCATCAACAGGGATGTCAAAAGAGGAATCCACTACTGGAATTATGACTCCCAAATGATCTTGTATTTCAGTGAGATACTAGGGAAATATACATATTAGTAACCTTTTGAATGCAATTAAACCACACCTCCGGCTCATGGTACAATTTCCATAGGGCACAAGTGTAACAAAGTAATTTGAGTATCCAGGCATTAATAGATGGTATATACATGTACATATATGTACATGTATAGTACATTATGGCATATACATGTACATGTATGATACATTAGTGTAAATACATGTACATGTATGGTACATTAGCGTACACTGTGCGTACACTGTACGTACATGTACATGTATAGTACATTATGGTATATACATGTACATGTATAGTACATTAGTGTATATACATGTACATGTACATGTATGGTACTATATGCATTGTGCATGTACATGTATGGTACATTAGTATACATACATGTACATGTATAGTACATTATGATATATACATGTACATGTATAGTACATTATGGCATATACATGTACATGTATAATACATTAGTGTATATACATGTACATGTACACGTATGGTACTATATACATTGTGCATGTACATGTATGGTACATTAGTATACATACATGTACATGTATAGTACATTATGATATATACATGTACATGTATAGTACATTAGTGTACATACATGTACATGTATAGTACATTAGTATACATACATGTACATGTATAGTACATTAGTGTATATACATGTACATGTATGGTACATTATGGTATATACGTGTACATGTATGATACATTATACTATATACATTTACATGTACTACACTTGGTGGGAAGGGATAGGGTTTCCATCATAGTATTTACAGCACCATATATGGTAATGTATGATACTACATTAGGTGGGAAGGGATAGGGTTTCCATCATAGTATAGAGTATATACATGTACATGTATGGTAAATGTACTACACTAGGCGGGAAGGGGTAGGTTTCCATCATAGTACCACATGTTCCAATTATGGTTTGTTTACTTCAATCAATAATCACCACCCACGTCTATAAAGTTATATATATATAAGCATTTGATTAAAATTCAAAGATCCCAGTGTCCATCGTCACAACACAAATAATAATTAATACCTGAGGTTCATCATACCACATTGCACATCCACCAGTCTCTACGAGTTGAGTATTATTACATTTCTTGCCTCTACTGGGACAGGAATGATACCACACCTACCAGAGGAAAGACAAATATCAATAAAACTAAACTCACTTGTGGAAGGGTCAATGTATTTAGCTCCATGCCTGATTATCAGACAAAAATGATACTTTTATGGCCCATGGTTTTAGTTAACTAACTAGAAGTGCCCATTATTGGCCAATTTTCATTTTAGTTATTACAGTAGACTTGTAATTTAGTCAACTATGTCTTAAAAAGGGGTTCTTGTTATTGTTAATAAAAACAACATTAATATTTATAGTAAACTTACCTTTTCTTTAGTATTGGCCACTAAAGATATAGCCAAACCCATCCTGTCTGCACGTCCAACACGTCCTATACGATGTACATAGTTCTGTTTATCATCTGGTAATGTCACATTCACAACTATATGATAAATATAAAATGGATGTAAGTATTATACAGTGTTCCATCCAGACCAATGTTTTTGATAAGCTCATATGATGCACCATCGACCCAAAGAGCTTCTTATTTGGCACTGCTTATTGGGCCAGTGACGCAGTTAATTATGATTATATTGTCACTAACAACAATTGTTAATTGTTAATAGGCTCAAGATGTATTCCTAATTGCGCATACACTAACCATTGTCGAGCCAATTTGGGCCATGCTTCAAACTGTATCAAAAACTCTGATCCGGACTATTCAGATACATTACATATAAAGCCATCCACATTCTAATTTTGAGATAATTGTGAATGTGAACAGACTCAATCATGAGTGCTCAAGTGGTTGTTGGCTTACCAAATGGGATACCAGTGATGTCAATACCTCTAGCAGCTACATCAGTACATATGAGAAAACGAACCTCTCCATTCTAGAATGATCACATGATGAGAAACGATACGAAAAAGAATGGTCATGATTAGAAAACACACCTTTTATTAAGTGATGAATTTACTTACTTTAAAAGCTAGCAAGTTCTCCTTACGTTCTTGGGGTCTTCGGTCACCATGGAGACAAACACACGAGTACTCATTGATCATATTACTAGGAGCTATAAATAAGAGCTAGTTAATACAAAGAGGCATGTCTCACAAAAACCACACCTCCTCCAAGAGAAACCAGATAATTCTCTATATTATCACAATCAAGCTTTGTTCTACAGAAAACGATTGCTTGATCCATTTTATGTCGGTCAATAGCTTTTACCAAATACTCAGCTTTCATTAGCTTGATAGCTTCAGAAAGAGTCTCTATAGAATATTAATATAAATACATACATATACATGTATATATATCAGGTACCTGGATTACGAAGACCTTGGCCTACCCGATCACGAAGATGTATTCCATCAGTCTAGAGAACAATGTACGAGTATGTGAATTACCAGAAGTTTGAGAGTAGAGATGTATTGATAATCTGATTTCTAATTGGTATCAATCATTAGTCATTATTATACTATAGTATTGGTATCAGTTATTTCTGTCAATGTTGTAATGAGTATACTAATGATGTCATTTCTTGTGATTATAACATCATTAATACACTTTCAGAATACTCTAATTATTGAGAAAATGCTCATTTTCATTGAAAGAATCAGAAACCAGAACCCAAGCTACGTGTAGGTTTATAAATATATCAGATATTGGTACATATCTAAAGTAATTATCAGTTTATTGGAATATCAGTGAAATCTCTTATCAGTTACATTACTATTATTTTAAGAGCAGTGAAGGTGTGTCCAATTCATAGTTACCAGACCATCTGTCTATGTTCAAATTAACATGTGCATGTAATACCAGGTCATGTGACTTATGATGTCATTCTAGTTTTCAGTACTTAGAGCTGTGTAATCCGGTAATTTTAATTGGCTACTTTCTCACATGCAATTTGCATAAGAGATTCAAGCATCATGAAACGCAATGTAGCTGCTTGCTAAGAGATTATGTGTATGATAAGTTTTGTGAATAACACAAAACAGTTCGCGGATCTACACAGCTGGACAGTTCTTCATGGCTTCACTCCTGATAAATAAACTTCTTCTCAACATGACAAGTCACCAAAAAGTAAACTATTACCAGAGTGTGATGTTATATCATTACATGAAACAGGATACTAGATTTGATTTTTAACAGATTATGTGTGAAACTATCTGTATGTGTGTAATTATGTATGTATGTGTGTAATTATGTATGTATGTGTGTAATTATGTATATGTGTGTATGTCTCTGTGTATGTATGTGTGTACATTATATGTATATATATGTACATGTGTATGTGTATAACTATGTATATGTGTGCATGTCTCTGTACGTATATGTGTGTTTGTGTATTGTATGTGTGTGGGAGTGTGTCACTATGTAGTAGGCGGTACCTTCACTCTTTTCTTCAAGTTGTGCCAAGAGGTATCTGCTACAGGATCAATATGACACACCTAGTGGAGGAGGAGGAGGAGGAGGAGGTAAAAAGGATTGGTGGATATGTAACAAGAGAAGTGATTAAGAAGGGAAGGTGTATATAAGAGTGACGGAGGTCTCCAATAAGGAAGACACACCCACATACCACATGATGAACCGTGTCTGGGACTGAGTCTTGCCCCTTCAAATCAACCCATGTTGGAAAATGCATTAGTTTCTCCTGAAATAAAATATTAAAATTAATATCCAATTATCCATCATCTGTCCGTCTGTCAATGGAAACTTACGGCTAATTTCTTAATTTCCACATTATGAAGAGTAGCTGAACATACTATCATCTATTAATAGTACAGTGTGTAATGAATAATTGAACTACTAAAAATCTGACCTGTAACCTTCGACCTTCAGGAGACACTTGTGGCATTTTGGAGTAAAGTTTTCTAATGAGTTCACCATGACCTTGTGATAGCAAACCATCCTGTGGTGGCGAGAGAGACGGACAGAGAGGCAGATAGGCAGAGAGAGACATAGAGAGACATAAAGAGACAGAGAGAGACATAGAGAGACATTGAGAGACGTAGATAGAGCTATTCTTAATAAAGGAACATTGTGATGAGCATAAGGAAGAGGACAGGAGGAGAAAGGACACTATGTCACACTAGTAGTATCAACTTACTGCTTCATCCAAAATATAAAACCTCACCTGAAATAAAAATATACTTGTACAAGCAATAATAAACAATAACAATATAATAACAAAAAAAAACACAAAAACAATAATAATAATACAAATAACAACAATAATAATAATAATAATAATAATAATAATAATAATAATAATAATAATGGTAATAATAACAATCACAAATATAGTAACAATTAATAATAATAATAATAATAATAATATTACATTATATAAAACTATAGTTCCTCACAGATGATAGGTCAATTTTCCCAGTACTGATAAGGTCATCTAGTCGTCCAGGAGTTCCTATGACAATATCCACACCCTCTTCCAGAGCCCTTATCTGATCTTTAGCACTGTCTCCACCCATTATTAATAGTTCTCTAATGATATTCATAATTTTGAGGTCATACGAATGTCACATGACAATTTCTAACCTCACTCCTGGAGCAGGAATATATTTCTTGAAGAAAGTGATATTGTCGTGTGTTTGTTGAGCCAATTCTCTAGCAGGCTATAGGAATATTAGTGTTCAGTCACATGACTATCACATGTCATAGTAAGTGTTAATCACATGACTATCATATATATAAAGTATCACAGTGTTAAGTCACATGATTATCACGTGGGAATGTAATTATAAGTCACATGCCTCGATAATAATAGCAGATGGTGTACGTCTTCCCTTTTTCCCAGCTTTTTTAGATGTTGCTACCAAAAAAAGAGTACATGAGATGACAATAGAGTCTATTAGAACTAAAACATACCACCAGCAGCTGAAAGAAGGTTCTCTGCTTTGCTAAGAGCTACATATTCTCCCTGAAGTAATGGAACAAGCAATAAAGATTATGTGTGTGTTCTGAGTGTGTTGTTGGAACTATTTCAAATCTTACCTTTTGAGGGTATTTGAAAGGAGTGTCTCCGAAATTGAATTTCATTTCTCCATTCTGTAATTAATAATGATTACTAAACCACAAACACGACCTCACCTACTTTAAGTACAACAGCTGCAAAGAAAGTCTCGCCAAGAAGAGCCTTTGGGATATCAAATGCTTTGCCAAGATTCTCGTCTATACATACATATATACATATATGTACATGTAAGTATGTATGCATGCTATGTATGTATGTATGTATGTATGTATGTATGTATGTATGTATGTATGTATGTATATGTATGTATGTATGTATGTATGTATGCATGTATGTATGTATACATACGTACACATGTACACAACTAAATTTATTTATGTACATACAAACATACACATGTACATAGCGATAGACATACCATTCTTGGTGTACTTAATGAATCCATTATCAAGATCAATATAACATCCAACTGTATCATCTTTTCCAAAAGCCTATTATCGAACATTTCAAAAATGGCTTCACTATTATTAACCACACCCACCTTCCCATAATCATCAAATTGACTATTAGTGGATTTCTTTCCAGTACCTCCGAAACCAAAACCATATCGATCTTTCCCTGAGAGATGGTATAGATAGATAGATAGATAGATAAATAAATAGATAGATAGATAGATAGATAGATAGATAAATGTATTGATCTTTTCCTGAAAGATGGTATAGATAGATAGATCTGTCTGAGAGATGGGTGACATTGACGAGAAATGCTACTTACATACTTACATAGATAAATAGATAGATGTTCATATAACTATATTACCTAGTTCTAACGTTCCTCCTTGTGTCGACCATCCAACACGACACAATCCCTCATCAGTGACTGTAGTCTCATAATAATATTTACCTAATTCACAATATATAAGGAGACAGAATTATCCTTTGTGGTGTCATCATTCAATAATCATTACTGAATTTATCATGCCTGAAACTATTACCATTGTCTACTTTTCTTAATATTTTAAGTTTCTTGTAGAACGTAAAGGAATACATTTTAAATAGAACAGCTATTTACTACGTAAATTACAAGTAGTCAATCAGCTTTCTTCCTACTGGTCTGTAAAGCTCGAGCATGCAGTCTATTACATGCCACGCCCATTAATTGACTCCGTCCCCAAGATAATTCAATTTCCTTAACTTTATATACAATGAATGTGTTATTGTGACACAAATATATATAGATTCAACTCCGTGGAAAGCAATCATAGAAATGGCTTACAGGACACAATGAATGTTTCTATTTACTCATAATAATTTACACTAGTACACATTTACTCACCCACCCACCCAACCTAATGTCACATACACACCTACACACACATGTAATATCACATGTACTCATCAGTCACACAACCACACAACATAGAAAAACAGACAACCAGACAGACATACAGATAGATCGACAGACAGACAGATAGACTGACTGACAGATCGACAGACAGACAGACTGACTGACAGATAGACAGACAGACAGACAGAAAGACTGACTGACAGATAGACAGACAGCTAGATAGACAGACATATTTATTATATGTTACTGGACAATGATTCACTACACTTAAAGACAGACATACACACACATACAACATGGACATTACTTGTCTACAGGTAGCACCATCACTATGCATATAGCTTTACAGTGATGTATTTTGATACTTCAATAGGTCAGGAATACTACATACATATACATCACACCCAGATATCTGCTTACATACACACATGGTACACACCTTGATTGATTCCAAAAGTAGATCGACATCCTTGCCATTGTTTGTGTTCTCGACATTGACAGAGGAGACCGTCAGGAGAAATAGCTATATAGAAGGAATCATAATTGTCTAGTATATAATATTAATTACACATTTCAAATTGTTAGTACAGTATTATTATGATACGCACATATATATATACACAGATAAATACATACATACATACATATATACATACATACATACATACATACATACATAGATACATACACACATAAATACATACATAAATACATAAATACATACATACATACATGTACATACACATACATAGATACATACCAAAAGCCTCTCCTCTATCATGTGGATTAAGAACCATTTTTCCTCCTTAAAATAAAAATTGAAAACCAGACAACATTCTTTCATCATATCCTAGCCATACCTTGTACTTTAACATTCGGGCGACGTCCCTCTTTTTCATCTCTTAAAGTCTCATAAACTATTTGTATTACTGGTAATGAGAAAGCCTAGGAATACAAAAGGTGCTATATGAAGGTATGCCAAAGAGAGTACTATAGTCTCGTTCCCAAACTTCAACATCATTGGAGTCTGGGAATGAGGCAGCTAGATTAATTCAATAACACAAGATCTTGTGTTGCATATGTATGTGACTTGTTGTCTATACATCTGACAAACCAGATACTAAGTCCCTAAAACATAACGCAATGCAACACTTTACTGTATTATGTGATCTTAGGGAGGGAAGAGATATTAAATATTTTACTATGTCTCCTGCACTGATATTTGTACTCTTGGATATCCAACAAGTGGCAAGTCAAGTCCAGAGGACTATGTTCTGCTGAACCATAGAGTCCAGGAAGAGAAGGGTTAAATCTAAAACTATAGTAACACATCAACCTCCACCTCAATATGTTCCCCCCCCCCCCCCCCCTTATGAACCCCATGCAATGAGTGCTCAAGTCATTTTGGGTTCGTTTTGGATAAACAAATTCATTCCTGCTAGATAACTACATTCATTGTTGCTAGGACTCCAAGCGCATAAGACACAGTATAAATACGTACACCAGTCTTGCCACTTCCAGTTTCAGCTGCCATTAATACATCCCCTCCTCCAAGTATCAGTGGAATAGCCTCAGCTTGAACATCAGTTGGAAGACTATAACAGAAATGTAAATTAAAATGGCCAATAGCAGTGTGTATTCATTATCTCTGGTTTAACTCACAGCCAGTCCATTTCTTCAATGGCTTGGACAATTTCAGGCATCACACCTAATTCTATATAAGGAAGAAATAGAGACAGGAAGATATGAACCATGATACTTACCAGCAAAAGCAGTCATTCTGCATCTAATAATATTATGCACATGGTTTGGAAAGACTCATTCCAGAATTCAGCTAAAGTCTGGGTCTGAGACTTCAAAATTGAATTATAATTAATTAATAATAATTAATAATAATTAATTTAATTATAGCTTGAATTAATTAATTTTGTCAAAATTAGAGTGTGCATCTATTTAAACTGTGACCTTCATCCTATCTTAAATATATATAATTATGCTAAACTATTATTATAAAACAATTGTCAGATTTAATTTTTGTAATGAATTTAATTAGCAAAAAAAACAAGCAACTAAAAATGTTTTAGGGCATGCAACAAATATAAATAATACATGTTGAAGATTAGAATGATAATAATGAATGAATTGAAATGTCAAATGAAATGATGAAATTGAATGTTTTGAAATGAAATTTAATATATAAAATTATATACATTATACAAATCTATGGAATAATTGATCTCTGAACTATGTTTGGGTGGATCAGAGAATGTTACAAAAAAAAAGTTGGTGAAAATAATAATAAGGGCTATATGTGACCGATACAGAAATGATGATTTTTAGCTCTTATTGATATCATCATTAGAGGTATGTATGCGGGGAGCTGGGTGGTCAATCATGGGTAGTACTGGAAACTATAATACGACACTTTCTTTAACATTGGGAAGCATATCTGGTCATTCTTTGAATGTATGGATTATTAGTACTAGGTAATGTGTACGATCCTCCAGCATTGTTTGTGGAATTTGGATGACTGACTATTCCCATTGCAGAAAATGGTGAGCTTGGTGCAAATGAATGTATAGTATGGTTTGATGCATCTGTGTTAGGAGAAGGAGATGAAAATGGTGGAGGAGAGAAATTATCTACGGGTGAACTACTCCAGCTATCATTCCTGCTGTGAGTCTTGTCTACTTGTTTTGTTACAGGACTTGAAGGAGGTGATTTTTGAACTGCTTTTGGACTCCTATCATCACTTGGTGTTGGTGAAGATACCGCACTGTCTTGCCCTTCTGAAGTTTCTTTTTCATCTTTTGAAGTATTAGCTGCAGCAGCGGCTTTCTCTGCTTTCCTCCATTTGGCTCTTCTGTTCTGAAACCAAACCTGAAGCAAAAATAGAGATAAAATCAACAGTTTGCATGGTTAAAACAACAATTGTAATTATAAAGTGAATCATACATTCACAAAAAAGGTATATTTGCTAACCTGTACTCTTGCTTCAGTGAGGTTTATTTTCAAAGCCAGTTCTTCTCTCATAAAGACATCTGGGTATCTGGTTTTCTCAAAAGCTTTCTCCAATTCCTCAAGTTGATGACTGGTGAAGTTTGTTCGATGGCGTCGTTGTTTGCCTTTTCTGTAAGGCTCAGGTCTTCCTAGAGGCATTCCAGTTGGCAATGGACCAGTTGGATGATGGAGATACATCCCAGGGTGCATGTTTGGATTGGTCAAAGATCCTGGATCTGCAAATACAGCAAAAAAAAAAAAAAATTAATCTATGAAGCTCCTTAGTTTTATAAATTATGCAATAAATAAAAGCAATTTTAAAGACTCACTGAGTGGAAGAAGTCCTGTGTGACCTGTTGGACTATATACTAAATGAGGATTGATTTGAGAAAACTGAGCACTTGACATAACAGGACCAGCTCCACATGAATTGGGCATTGATAAACCCAATGTAGCAGAAGTCAATGCAGGTTTTTGTTCCATCAAAGGAATATCGTAACCTGGTGGACTTGACAGTGAAGGAGAATCTAAGCTATAATGACGACCGCCAAATTTCCCACTGCCTGCCATAGGGAACCGGTATTCCGATGGATGTACAATCAGTACACTGCTGTTCTGCATAGAGAAAGTTGGAGTCGGTGGCGGATCCAGATTATAAGGAAAGGATACAAATAACTCTTCAATGCACAGCAAGTGAAGATTACAGCAAAAAGTAGAACTTGGCCAGTCGGGGGTCAATGCAGCTGTTTTTATACACTCGCCCACAGTGCGCAACGGGACCGCAAATCTAATTATTATTTAACGACGAATTTATTGTGTACCAAAATATTTTTATTGGAACAAAAAAGATTGACACACTCACATAACAAAAAAAAAAAAAATCATTTTCAATACAGAGAGATAGTGAAAATTATCACATGAGAAAAATGTCTTTATGGCTA
Source organism: Petrosia ficiformis (assembly GCA_947044365.1). NCBI lineage: Eukaryota > Metazoa > Porifera > Demospongiae > Haplosclerida > Petrosiidae > Petrosia > Petrosia ficiformis. The sequence continues at coordinate 4,979,913 of OX345650.1, read as the reverse complement.
TCAGTTTTAGCTGCCTGTTCACAGAATATTACAGTAGTTATATGTTATAATTAGTATGCGTATAATTATTATTATTTATTTATTTCTAATTATTAGGTCACAAGAATACTTCAAGTTCACTTCGAACATAAAAGTTCCGTTCATCATTGGACACTTTTGGATATCCCATAACAAGAGCGTCCTGTATAATGAAAGTACAAAAAAGAAATGAGAGATCTTTACCAAACATCATAAACAAAGCTATGGGACTATACCAATGGTAATGCATGAATTGCACAAGTAACTCTACAAGCTAACATGTTAATATGAGATTATTCCAAAAATAAAGCCGAAACATAATAATTATAATTATTCATTACTTGTAAAATTATAAAAATAAATAATTAAATATCTGTGATTGTTTGTTTATCCATCTCTGTCTCTCAATGTGTTTGTGTGATGTGTGTGTGTGTTGTGTGTGTGTTGTGTGTGTGTGTGTGTGTGTGTGTTCATCTGTCTCTCTGTCTCTATCTGTGTGTGTGTGTGCATATGTATGTATGTATTCTCTTGTACCTGCGATCCAATGTATAAATTATTATATATTTTCCAGTACACTTCCCTGATTTTACGAGCGGGATGAAATAGACCCTAGTAACACGAGAATAGAGATGATAGAGAACATATTTACATATTAAATCAAATTAATAAGTTTTAAACAGTTATGGTATTTTTGGTCTGATAATTCGATTAACACTAATTTGTCACAACTGTTGTTAATTTACATGAGGCTATATAGAGGGTTATTAAACCTCAATAGCCAAAACCTCAGTCCCATTCTGTGTTCACAGATGCAATATATACATATAAACAAGTAACCATACCTACAGACACGCACACATACATATATACATACATATATACATAACATACATACGCACATACATCATACATATATACATACATACATACGCTCATACATCATACATATATACATACATCCCGCATATATACATACACACACATGCATACATACATACATACATCCCGCATATATACATACACACACATGCATACATACATACATACATACATACATACATACATACATACATGCATACATACATACATACATACATACATACATACATACATACACACACACATGCATACATACATACATACAATCATACATACATACACATATACATAACATACATACATACATACATGATACATACACATACATATATACATACATACAAACATACACATATCTTTATATACATATATACATACAAGCTTACATATATACATACATACAAACATACATATATACCTATATATAATTATACACATATCTTTATATACATATATACATACAAGCATACATATATACACACACACACACATATATATATATATATATATATATATATATATATATACATATATATATATATACATACACACATGCATATATAAACATGTACGTACAACATACACATACATAGCATACGTACATATACATATACACACACACATAAATACATATAATTATAAATAAATATGTTGTAGTAGGAAAGCAACCAGTCAAGTTGCGCTTGAGTAGACTTACAACTGTTATTAAGAGTAAGTAAGGCTTGGAGGTATTCTATAGTGGTTTATTGCAAGCCATTATCAATGTTTATATATGTACATGTGTTTACTGTTGAACAACTATTACATACCTGAATAGTGTACTGTAATACTCTCAGCGGACCCACTGACACTCGAAACCCATCAGTAGCATCATGGAATGACTGCATCATATGAGGTGCTGTTTCAAATACATTAGGCCATACATAATTCATTAAGTGTGTGAGCGCATCTTCACAACCGAATCCATACACACCTAAGGCCATGTGCTTGACAGCCCAACAGGCAGTTTGACGATGTACAAGATCTCTATGAGACAAAATTTAAGAGAATCAAAACATATCATATTACGTAATGAGTAGATAAGCCAATCATGTATGATGTATTATATGTTATATCGTCTTTCTATCTGTCCTCCATGTAACCTCAAGGTCATGGTTTGAAACTTAATATTGTATATTCAATTATACACAATCTTAGATGAATACCAAATCAACTAGGTTATTGTGATTAAGGTGAGAGAAACTTATAATGTTCTCTTCCTCACCCCTCCCACCAAAAATGCCATCACTACATACCTACCCTACATAATGACATTTATATGGCATCTTTAAACATATACCCCCTCCTCCTCTTTTCTCTTTCCCCTATCTTTGCCTGCCTCCTCCTCCCCTCTCCCTCTTCCTCTATCTCCTCCTCATCCTCCCTCTCTCTCTTCCTCTCTCCCCTACTCCCCCTCCCCTCTCAATCTCTTCCTCCTCCCTCTCTCCCATACTCCCGTCCCCCTCTCTCTCTCTCCCTCCCCTCTTCCTCTCTCCTCTACTCTTCCTCTCCTCTTCCTCCTCCCCCCCCCCCCCCCCTCTCTCTCTCTCTCTCCTATCTCTCTAGTGTTACATTTAAACATTATTGTATAGGTCATCATGTAAACACCATATAATATGAAAAGGAAAGTACATTAGTATAATAATTATATAAACAGGTAGAAATTTTTCTCACGTCTTGCCTTCAGTAAAAAACAGTGCTAGTCTATTCTATGTAGTTTCCATTCTTAATTACATTATGTAAAGTATAATTGAATTACATCTCATACTGAAATACTATACAATGAATAACATATAATCATAAACTGTAACCATTTAAATACCTTTTTGTGATGCTTACAACTTCCCTAAAGATTTGAAACCAGTTAAAATCTTTTAAAGGAGGCCGTACAACATAAACTGAGCCCTGAAGGAAGTTCATTAATTGGCCAACAAGAATTTGCATGCTTTCCCAACTAAAGCCATATGTATGTATAATAATATATTGCACTCAATATCACATAACTTAATAGATTTTGGCTGATTCAGATCTTCCAAGCGCACAAAGAAAGAGAAAGAGTGTTAGTCAATACTAAATATAGTTGTAAGTCATACTGCCCCCAATGTCTGATGTTAAAACATAGGCCACTGACACGAATTAATACTAGTATATAAACATGGTTTTGTAGACTGTGCATGTCTACCTTTGATAATTAATCTGGCAGCCCTGCTACAAAGATACATCCAAGGGTCAAAGCAGAGGCATAATAAGAGCAACAATATCAACACCCACCTGTCCATCAAAGCATCTTCAAGGAGGGGAGTTACAGCATAAATATAATCTTTACCCATTTCTCCAATATATTCAAAAAGAAACGAGAGTGATTTTAAAACTCCGTTCTGCACGTTAAGTTCCGGGACACGATATTCATTCATAAGTGCTGGTAAAACAGTGAATGGAGAACAGGTCTCTGCTACTATGGCTATAGCTACTGTTGTACATACTCTGTTCTGTCGCTCTTGAACTTTTAAATTGTTAAGAAGAGTAGCCAACACATCTTGAGGACTGTAGAAAAAAGTAATAATGATGATACTCATGTGATAATCATGTGATAATCATATGACAACTAATCATGATAAAGAACTTGTCACCTTGATAGGGCATCCAGGTAAGGTAGCACAAATTGGCTTTGTGTACAATTAATATGAATTTAGGAATTAATAAGCTGAATGGGGAAAGTTCCAGTATTGGGATGTGACTTAGGTTGGCATAGAGACAAGTTCCTGTTGGAAGTGACTTAGGTTGATATAATAGGGACCAAGTTCCTGTTGATACAGTATTAGGTCATTTTGTTGAATGGGACAAGTTCTTGTTGATACATGTGACTTAGGTTGGGATATTAGGGACAAGTTCCTGTTGGAAGTGACTTAGGTTGATATAATAGGGACCAAGTTCCTGTTGATACAGTATTAGGTCATTTTGTTGAATGGGACAAGTTCTTGTTGATACATGTGACTTAGGTTGGGATATTAGGGACAAGTTCCTGTTGGAAGTGACTTAGGTTGACATAATAGGGACCAAGTTCCTGTTGATACAGTATTAGGTCATTTTGTTGAATGGGACAAGTTCTTGTTGATACATGTGACTTAGGTTGGGATATTAGGGACAAGTTCCTGTTGGAAGTGACTTAGGTTGACATAATAGGGACCAAGTTCCTGTTGATACAGTATTAGGTCATTTTGTTGAATGGGACAAGTTCTTGTTGATACATGTGACTTAGGTTGGGATATTAGGGACAAGTTCCTTATTATGATGTGACTTAGGTTGGCATATTAGTTAAATGGAACAAGTTCCCAGTATTATGATGTGACTAAGGTTGCCATATTAGGAACAAGTTCCTGTTGATATAGTATAATGATGTGACTTATATTGGCATATCAGTTCAATGGGACAAGTTCCTATTTCCTGTAGTGGAATATAGTTTCTACATGTATTTCTATAGTGGAATGTGACTAATTTGTCCATTATGAGAATTTACTATCTGTAAACGACACTGAGCTGGAATGTGATTATTATAACGACATGGGTGTGCTAGTTACAGTTAATTGAATTTACTATAAAGTTTTTACAAGAGGCCTAGAAATCCTTTAATGTTACTAATTTTATCAACCACAATAGCAATTACCAAATTATGTACAACACATTATGCAATAAGGTAACTATATGCTTCTCTTTTGCTCTCTCAATGATTCAAGGTCTTTGTTGTCCGATTCTCTTTCTATCAGCTTCTCATCCACTCTCTCAAGATCTCCAATACTTTTCGGCCACTAGAGTTCACTCTGTAACCTTCCAGTCTTACCCGACACAGTTCTAGGATATCTCGTGTCTTCCTCTAATCCTTCTTGTTGCTATCTCTTTCACTCTTATCATATGTGTTTATTAAATATACATATACATAGTACAGGTGACAGATAGATAAATATTCTACACACTAGGTTAGGCTTACTCGCGCTCACCAATGTGACCTAATTTTCAATAAGGGACATTTTCACACGAAATAATTTTGATCAAATAATATCCTTCAATCGCTCACCACTCTGTCATTTTGTACAGGAAGTCAACGCAATTTGCTATTGTTAAGCTTCTAAGCTACTGAATTTAATTTGACTACCTGTGAAATGACTAGTAATTAAAGATAAGCATTTCATCAAATAATTGTGGGAGAGCATCCCTTTTTTGAAAAGCAGGTCACAAATGCTGTAAAGGAAACCCCAGAAAATTTGTTAAGCAGGTGTTAAACTTATAGTATTTATTTCACTGGCTTCCAAAATGGCAGAATAATCATCCCGTAAAAGATAGGGCAGTACTTTGCAATTTCAATAATGTAAGTATTATCACAGAGTCAGTCTTACCCAATGGCTTTTGCTATGTATCCAAATGTATTAACGGTGGCTCGTCGAATAGCCTTTTTATGAGCTTTCAGGAGTTCTAACAGTTCAAAACATATTCTCATCCATTCTTTAGCAGGGACAAACTCCGCCCCTCGATCAGCTATACGTCCAACAAGATCAATGCAATTTTCCTGAACCTTTTCATGTCTTTATGAGGAGGGAAGAAAAAGGAGGAAATGGAAGAAGAGAATCAGGAAGGGAGTGTGAGAGAGGAGGACAGGGAGATGGAAAGGGAGATGGAAATGGAGGAGGATAGGGAGGAGGATAGGGAGGAGGAGAAGGGAGGGTAAGGGAGAAAGAGAAAGAGGGAGAGGGAGAGGGAGAGGAAGAGAGAAGGAGAGAGAGGAGGAAATGGTGGAAGAGAATTGGGGAGAGGGAGAGAGAGAAAACAGTTGTTCTATAGACAATGCATTAACTACATGTATATAGCTGTACAAATAAGATTAAATATGGCTTCGGAATGAGACTGCTGTAATAACTACAACAGACACACATTTGTCATTACTCTACTGACATCAACTCCCACTGGTGTCACTACACAAACAATCTTACAATTAGTGAGTCTATTTGTTAACCAATATTAGATAGGACCACTTAAATACCACCAGCATAGAATATATATATACCTTATATAGAAAAGATTTGAAGAATGGTATATATGTATTTAGGACAATTTAATTAAAGTATTATTTTAATAATGTTGATGTAAACAGTGATAATGCTCCATGGAGCTTTCAGTATATAGTAATGCTCTGATGATGTGGTTAATTAATTTTCATTTATATGGCATTGCTTATCAGACCTGTGGAATGTTTTCTTCCTTCTTATCAAAGCTTTTGTTCTCTAAAGAACAGCATCACAAGAAATGCCCCCTACTTTACAGGAAACCTGCCCACCATATACAGTATATAATAAAATGTCACCATACAGTAACAGTGATTACCTTAGTTCTACTGTCAGTACAGTCCGTAATTACTGTCTCATTACTGTGGTGTTGAATTGACAAGTACACCATTAAAACTACTGTTAAACTACTGTAGTGTGGAAATGAAACTACTGAGTAATTACTGTACTGTATGGTGACTTTTTATTGACATATATTGTGCAGTACAAAGTGACAGATAACATACAGCATCTGTATACCTACATTGTAGCTTCTATATAAACGGCACGATGATGTGAGAAAGTGGATTATTAAATCAGTATTGTTATCACTGTAAATTAATTTTGTCTATTTACGAAATAAAAATTCACTAATCCTAAAAATTACCCTCTATTTAATAATTAGTGTTTTTTTAGTTAACTATAACTAAAACTAAAACCCATTTTAGTAGGGCATTGAGACTTTTAGTTAACTAAATTACAAGTATACTCCAATAACTATAACTAACTAAAATGAAAATTGGCCAATAGTTAGTTAATTAAACCATTTTAGTAAGCCTAAAATTGATTAACTATAAAACATTAATTATAATACATGAAATTAATGAATATTTGAGGAGTACAATCACTATGTATCCATAGTGATTATTAATGATGAGAAGTACATCCGATCCTTTAATATATGACAATATAACTTCAGGAAATTCCACTTAATGACATATAACCTCAGAACTGAACTATGAACTATGTGATTGTGAAATGGCCTTAGGCTAAGCTTATATGCAGTCCACACATCAAAACAAACAATTTAGATTTAATTAACTTATTAACTTTTGCAGTAACCAAACAATTTATTGTATAGTACTTCAAATTTAATTAATTTTATTAGCTAAACACTTGAGGCTAATTCAGTTAGCTAATATCTACAACCACAAGTATATCCTTCAGTATATAAACAGTCAGTAAGGTATTATATCCATTACAATCAAACATACCACACACATACATATACATATATATACATACATATATACATACCAGAGTGGGAAATAACAGTGCTCCAGTGCTCATTTAAGCACCAAAATTAGCTTAAGGAGCACCAGATTTTGACATGACAATGCATGCTAGTTGTACTGTGGTGAGCACTGGTGACGGAATTGCTCACCAGATGTTGTAGGCTTATTTCCCACCCTGATACATACATACATACGTACATACCTATACGCACATACATGTGCATAGATGTACATACATGTACATACATACATACATACATACATATATACATACATACATATACATGTACATGCATGCATATACATGTACATACATGCATATACATGTACATACATGTACATACATGTACATATATACATACATACATACATACATACAATCATACATACATACATACATACATACATACATACATTCATACATACATACATACATACATACATACATACATACATACATACATACATACATACAATCATACATACATACATACATACATACATACATACATTCATACATACATATATACATACATACATACATACATACATACATACATACATACATACATACATACATACATACATACATACATATACATGTACATGCATGCATATACATGTACATACATGCATATACATGTACATACATGTATGCTTATATACTAGTGTTGTTTTAGTATGACAATAATGACCGCTTTTAGTTATAGTTATAGTATGACTACAATTTTAGTTATAGTTATAGTTAATTATCTGAAACAAAGTTAGGCTTACTAAATGGGTTTTAGTTCTAGTTAACTAACTAAAAGTGCCATTATTGGCCATTTTTCATTTTAGTTAGTTATAGTTATTACAGTAGACTTGTAATTTAGTTATAGTTTAGTTAACTAAGTCACAATCTAATACATACATACATACACATGTACATACATACATACATACATCCATACATACATACATACACACACACACACACATACATACACACATACACATACATACATACATACATACATACATACATACATACATACATACATACATACATACATACATACACATACACACATACATACACATACATACATACATACATACATACACATACATAGAGTACTGGTTTTATGGAAACCACAAACATGTAATATATTTAACGGGTCACTAAACAATAAACTGGTTAAGAACTTAATACATACATGTACCTGTATACACATGTGTGGGTGTGCTACTCTAATGTGTTTCGGTAGTACTATTTCTTTTAACGGGAGTGATTGCTAACTAGAGTATTCTCTAATCGTCTTTTGATATTACGAATACATGGAATGCCATGTTCTCATGACAATTATCCCATCAAACCATTTTAATATAAATCTTTTGTTATACAAAAACACTATGTTAAATGTGCCATATAATTACAGTGTGTTTGTACACGTGACGATAATGTGTGCATATCTACATGTATGTATATGTGTTATATAACATGTAGGTAAACTATGTAATACATATATACATATATACAATTTGTCACCCAACTAATAGCACCTGGTCTTATTTACATATCAAACATGTTGCTCTAGAGCATTAGAAGGTCTAGACTGTGGTTTCAACAATTTCACTAATGGCTTCAGATCACTACATGCTCTAGGTACTCCAGTACAGTAGATTCTATATAGAAGCCAATAGTTAAAATAAACCAATGTCTGGAATTTACCAAAAGTAGGTTTTCTTTCCATAGTTGTGGCACAATATATATGTGTTGAACAACACCTCATTTCTGATATATTATATACAATAATAATTTCATTATAGCAATATTTACACATTGTGTTCATTAAATTGACCAAGAAAACACAAAAATATTAATTAGTAGATTTATAATAATTATAATAGTTCATTAAATTCGAATTAATTAATAATTACAATTTTAGTAAAGTAATTAACACCACCTGATATTTGATCTAGTGTATATACATTGTAACTCTACCTACTCTGTAGTTCAAGTTCTAGTGGCTTATATATAGGTTAGCACCTGAACATCTGACTAAGACTGAGGGAATCATGTCACAGCTGGTGTGCATGTACATATGAATTAATTTAAAATTATCACCATTGTAACATAGTATGGTGAGAGCATGTCATGTTTCTCAAGAGGGTTAGCTTTAGTTAACTAACTAAAAGTGTCTGTTAACAATTCATTTTAGTTAGTTATAGTTATTACAGTAGACTTGTAATTTAGTTATAGTTTAGTTAACTAAAAGTGACAATACTTTACTAAAAGGGGTTTTAATTATAGTAAGTATATCACATACCTTACACAATTAGAGAAGTATCCAATTTATTTACCACTCATATATATATATATATATATATATATATATATATATATATATATATATACAGGTGTTAATGGGATCATATTAAAGGTCAAAGTAATAACAACTTGCTTAGAAAATAAAATAATATTGATGGTGACTTGTTTATACCTAATATACTACATGTAATACACTACATGTAATACGCTACATGTAATACGCCCCATGTAATACACTACATGTAATACACTACATGTAATACGCTACATGTAATATGCCACATGTAAGACACGTGTTATCAATATATATTACATCTAATATTACCAATGATACATGTAACCACAGATGTATTTCCTCTAACTGGAGTATCAAGGAAGGGGAAGGAAAAATTAAAGATTGAAGATCAGAATTTCCTAATGGCTTCTCATACATGTACATGTATATATTCACTTTATGTATGTATGTACGTATGTTTGTATGTACGTAAGTATGTATGATGTATGTATGTATGTATGTAAGTATGTAAGTATGTATGAAGTATGTAAGTATGTATGTATGTATGTACGTATGTTTGTAGGTATGTGCGTATGTGTATGTATGTATGTATATATTATGTATGTATGTATATATGTATGTATGTATGTATGTTTGTAGGTATGTGCGTATGTGTATGCATGCATGCATGCATGCATGCATGTATGTATGAAAAATTAAAGATTGAAGATCAGAATTTCCTAATGGCTTCTCATACATATACATGTATATATTCACTTTATGTATGTATGTACGTATGTTTGTATGTACGTAAGTATGTATGATGTATGTATGTATGTATGTAAGTATGTAAGTATGTATGAAGTATGTAAGTATGTATGTATGTATGTACGTATGTTTGTAGGTATGTGCGTATGTGTATGTATGTATGTATATATTATGTATGTATGTATATATGTATGTATGTATGTATGTTTGTAGGTATGTGCGTATGTGTATGCATGCATGCATGCATGCATGCATGCATGTATGTATGTGTACGTGTATATGAAAACACTATTATAAATACATATAATTATGTACATACATAGTATATCTACATGACCAACATAAAATTTAATTAATAGAATAGGGCAATTGTGTGGAGTTAAGAATGCAGGCAGTGAAGACCGGACTGCATTAAATCGATGTATAGTAGTATTTACACAAGCCCAATTATCCAGGTATGGATAGATAGGCGGAAACTCTTAAAAGGATCTCTTTGTGGTATGCATGTAAGTCACGTCGCCAAAAAGATGGAGGCTAATTACTTTTAATGTCTAGAGCAGCTAATTATGGTCACTCTAATTTAATATTTAAAGAATGGTATGTATATTATTAAGAATGTTCTGTCTAGAGAGTAGTTGTGTTTATCGTTGAATAGTATTACGTAATATCATCGAACCGCCTCCGCAGTGATGTGTACTGTTTGGTCCAGTAAAAGGGTATTTATTTTAAAGCGAGGCTACTTTGAATGTGTTGTAATAAAAAAGAATTAAATTAGTAGCCACTTGGAAGTTACAAGGATGGTAAACAAAATATAAATATTTTGAGATCAAAGTCAAGTAATATATAAACATAATTATGAACAAAGAGATATTGACAATACAGCCTGCCTCTAATGACAGCATGTTATTATATGGTACTTACTGTTGTTTTAGTTGACCATACATAAAACCACTTTTAGTGAGTGTACTAAATTATACATGTCTAATGTAACTAACTAAATGGAATTTGGCCAATAATGGTACTTTTAATATAGTTAACTAAAACTAAAATCTACATAATATTATTAGAGTTAAATAAATTATAACTAAACAAAATTTCTAACGCAATAATTAAATGCAAATTGGCCAATAATGGGCCTTTTAGAAAAACTAAAACTAAAACTGGACTGAAACAATAAAAAAAGAGAGTCAATTTTTGACTATCACTCGACTACACACATTAAAGCCAGTAGCAACATGCAATACTGCTACACATGCAATGTTAAAATCATTGATAAATATTAAAATTAGGGGAGTGCATCAGTGGTACATGGCGTTTGGTCAACAATGTTCAATCAGTGGTGTTTTCAGGATAAACTTTAAAATTAAAGGATTGGAGAGCAAGACTAAAAAGGGTGTGGGAGCGCCATGTTACCACCTTTTGGTGGAAACATTGATACAATGTGTATAATAATGATTGGTGCTTATGTAAAGTGACTTACACAATGTAATAGAAAAAGAGCCCAAAGCCATATATAAGATACATTCTTATAAACATGAATGTATGTCACAGGTTTCTACCACTCACTATGGATCATAGCCACATACAAACACAACTATTATATAATATTACCATAATCCTTATGTAATAGTTTACTATATTACATAATACAGTGGAACCATAACAGATTATGACAGAGTTCCGGAAAGCACTAACAAACCACTTTAACAAAATACCAGGAATGCAATGTATATAGCTTCTTAATTATACAACAGGGCTACATATTTACTATAAGTTTTGAAGTGTAAACATCTAATTGAGAATATCCAGATATAGTTTAGATATACCCTCACCTGTTCTTCAAAATTGGTGTAAGTCGAGGTAGCAGATCTTTAATGGGTGGAGTCATCTTGGTCATACCTATAACATTTACTATAGCCTTTAGGATTTAAGAGGAAATGAGTATGAGAGTGGGATAGGAGGAGGAAGAGGAGAAGGAGGAGAAGGAGGAGAAGGAGGAGATGAAGGCAAATTTAAGATTAGGAGCTGTCAACTGCTCATACCACTACCTGACTATCATAAAAGATTACATCTACAAACACTAACTGTACATTTCATGATTTGTGTACTGTACAAAATAATTATTTAGTTACGATCACCATGGTTATGATCACCATGGTTACCGTATCCAGAATAGCTAGTAAAAATATGTCATGAATATTTATAAGGACAAGTAACCTTTAGACCTCCAAGAATGCTACCAAGTACTTCGGGATACTCTTCTCCAAGATATTCATAAAGAACAACTCCCAAATGACCAAGAAGTTTTTCCTAAATGCAAAGAGAGAAAAAGAGAGAGAGAGAGAGAGAGAGAGAGAGAGAGAGAGAGAGAGAGAGAGAGAGAGAGAGAGAGAGAGATGTCATACAAGTACAAAGACAACAACAGCTGGTAGACACATCATTGCATTAAAATTTACCAGCAAACATCAAAGATATAAACAATAAATTCATTTGCCAACTGTGTACAAAGAATAGTCTTAATTATTAAAACTATTATATAATATGATGTCACCATGGAGATACAAGTCATAGAACGTATATATTTCCAAGAGTTAAGGAAATCTTTACACAACGGAACAGAATGCATGCACAGTTATAAACACACGCATTGATACCAACATACATACACCCACACACATATATACATGTATATAATTATACAGACACGATTAATTACACACACACAAATACACATACACATACACACATATATACATGTACATACATACATAATTACACACACACACACAAATACACACACACGCATATATACATGTACATACATACTACATACATGTACATGCATAATTACACACACATACAAATACACATACACACATATATACATGTACATACATACTACATACATACATAATTACACACACACACAAATACACACACACACATATATACATGTACATACATACTACATACATACATAATTACACACACACACACACACACAAATACATATAAATACATATATAAATACATGTACATATATACACACACACACACACACACATTCCAGTCAAAACACAAATCTATTGGTTTACATTCTACAAATTATACTCACATACACGTAATTCATATTTAGTTACACACGTAACATACCATACGGAAATATGATAATGTGTGTAAGTAACATTAAACTATTTATCAATGAGTAAGAACGAACTCAACAAACCAATAAATTATGTTAACAATGAGGTGAAAGCTATGAATGTTATTAAAGACAAACAATTGAATGATCTCTTTGTTAACTAGTTCGTGTAACATATGGTAAGTGATGTATTTATCTCTTTATGAAGTGTGTGGATGTTTGTCTGTGTTAATACATATATATATGCTTGTATATGTGTGTACATGTATATATGTTTGTATTACATATATGGATGTATGTATGTATATACAATATGTACTTATTGTTATATAATGTTCCCTAAAGGGTGGTATCATGGCACTCCTCACCCTTTCACAACACTGTTGGCTAAACATTCTGTACATGTGCCTGATGCACTTCCCAATCCTTAATATTTATCTTGGGAGCAACATACCAATGTATAAGTACATACAAGTATGAATATGTACACAGAAATTAGTAGAGTACTCATGGACTATCAGCTAAACAAGTCACATGACCTATCTCTTTCCTTAACTGGGTGTGTGTGGTTACATCAAAGATGAGAGTATTTGTAAATAATCTTTTGATCACATCCACCAAAAATAATGAGTATAGAAACCATTTGATATCCAGGAAAAGTAACTGTTGTTAACATCTGGTTTATTACCGTACAAAATAATTTTCTATTGGTCCTCTTTCTACATCTTCTACAATATATGTACATGTCCATCTATTTATCCATCCATCAATCTATTTATCCATCCATTTATTTTATTTATTCGTCCATCAATCTATTTATCCATCCATCTACATATCCATCCACCAATCTATTTATCCATCTATCTATTTATCTGTCCATCCATCTACTCAATTAAAGATAATTTAATTAAAATAGTAATTAAATAAAATCACATATCCACAGATATATAATTATTTATGCAGTACCCTGCATATGCTCTAAATGAGACTCTCAACGAACAGGGTCTTTTGTGAAAGGAAAGACCTTGCTACTGAAGAATACTCAATATTCATTAATAAGTACTGTTAAAAACCCCACAGGCATTTGTGGCTGTCATTTTATATATATCAACCAAATCCCAAAGCCTCAAAACACACTTGAGGGTGGAATAAAGGTACCACAAAAGTAGACTACAGACAGTGTGGGCAGGACATACAAGTAGCTAATATGACCTAGAGTATAGGCTTGTACTACAATGAGCAACCAAAACAGTCTAGCTCACACTATAACATATAGACAATATTAACACTATTACTATTTAAGACACATGTGAACTTTACCACAATATTACAATATCATCAGTACACACATACCAGTGATGCCACCATGTATGTGTGATCAAAGCTATTCACTCAATTATGTGTCTCATCATGTGACCCAGACTAGATGAAAGGGTATATATCATGTGACTGAGATGAGATCAAAAGCGTATATTGGTTGTTTACTACTACTAGATATATATATAGAGTCTAGTGGTATCAATAATGACCACTTTTAGTTACATGGTTATAGATGACTGGTTTTTCACAATTTCAGCTTAGTTATAGTTTAATAAACTAAAGTAAAATTATGCTTACTAAAAGGGTTTTGTTTTAGTTTTAGTTTTAGTTAACCAGCCATTATTGGCCAATTTTTATTTTAGTTAGTTATAGTTATTGCGGTAGACTTGTAATTTAGTTATAGTTATTGCAGTAGACTTGTAATTTGGTTATAGTTTAGTTAACTAAAAGTCACAATGCCTTACTAAAAGGGGTTTAGTTATAGTTAACTAAAACAACACTACAATACATATGGGATACTTAGTTAACAAAGAGTCATTCACATTTATCATGACCTCAGAAAATGTTCATATAACTATAATGATCAACACTCTCTGTTTAGTTTCACTATTATCCTTATCCTTCCTGTTCTATTTGTGTGTATGTCAATCCTTTGCTTCATTATTGAGTTACAGTATAATCATGTATTAACCTTATGATATTAAACTATACACTATAGTATATATAAGTTATTGAGATACAGTATAGTCATGTATTAACCTTATAACATTAAACTATACACTATAGTACATATAAGTTATTGAGTTAAAGTATAATCATGTATTAACCTTAAAACTATACACAATAGATGGTCAACACATCCTAATTTTGAGTTAATCTGGAATGTGAACAGACTTTATCAGTGATAAAACAAGAGTCCATTTCAAATCTTGTTTACAAGTAATGAATACTCTAAAACTAATTATATTAACAAATTTATACTCAAACAACAAACAAACAGTTCATAAGTAGAAGCCTACACAAAACCAGGACACACATAGATGTCTGAAATGCCAAATAATTCAGATAAGGAAATTCGTTGTACACAGATCCATTTTAATGTTAGTATGAAAATGAGATGTTTACAAAATGGAATGGTAAACAACCCTTACATAGCAGTGAGGTATTTGATAGTCACAGAGTCATGGCGTCACAATGGATTCTATGTATGGATGTACTGCTTATGGAACAATTAGTAAGCCAGAAATCATTAATACGTATAGTTAATTAATTTAGAACTGGATGTTCAGACAAGAAAGTTGGCACTGACAGAGTTTAATATCACGAGGATAGAGAATAAGGGACTTTGGAACTAAGCATTACAAAATATAGTGTATTGTAATGCTTAGTTCCAAAGTCCCTTATTTAGTATTGTTTTGAGTTTGACAATAATGACCACTTTTAGTTATAGTGTGACTAGTTTAGCACAATTTTAGTTATAGTTATAGTTAATTAACTAAAATAATTTTAGGCTTACTAAAAGGGTTTTAGTTCTAGTTAACTAACTAAAAGTTCCCATTATTGGCCATTTTTCATTTTAGTTAGTTATAGTTATTGCAGTAGACTTGTAATTTAGTTATAGTTTAGTTAACTAAAAGTCACAATGCATTACTAAAAGGAGTTTTAGTTATATAACTAAAACAACACTACTGAATACACATGTACTAGACTGTGTAACAAATGATTAGAATGATATATGACTATTTTTATCACAGGTATTTTATACATGAATAGTAGTATACAATGTGATATTTTATTTAATTATAATATCATCTCTTCCTTGTTATATTGGAATTTCTATTGTGTAATGTAATGGAAGTTAATGATTGCATAATTAAAAGTTTAAAAGTTCATTTTTTATTACAGCTTCGAGTTGTATTACAAATAAAATACATTATTAATACATGTAATGCATGTACATATATATGTAATACATGTACATATATATGTAATGCATGTACATATATATGTAATGCATGTACATATATATGTAATACATGTACATATATATGTAATACATGTACAAATATATGTAATACATGTACATATATATGTAATGCATGTACATATATATGTAATACATGTACATATACATGCAATACATGTACATATATATGCAATACATGTACATATATATGTAATAGATGTACAAATACATGCAATACATGTACAAATACATGCAATACATGTACATATATATGCAATACATGTACAAATACATGCAATACATGTACAAATACATGTAATACATGTACAAATACATGCAATACATGTACATATATATGCAATACATGTACAAATATATGTAATACATGTACATATATATGTAATACATTACAAATACATGCAATACATGTACAAATACATGTACATAAACATGTAATACAAATACACATGTACACATACATGTACATATACATGCAATACATGTACAACTACATGTACATAAACATGTAATACAAATACACATGTACACGTACATATACATGCAATACATGTACAAATACATGTACATAAACATGTAATACAAATACACATGTACACGTACATATACATGCAATACATGTACAAATACATGTATATAAACATGCAATATATGTACATATACATTCATTACATGTACAAATACATGTAATACATGTATTTGTACATACCTCTCCACATGTGTGCATAACACTGCCAATTCTAGAGATAAGATCAGCTGCTTGTTGACGGACTTTTGCCGCCTTGTTGTTCAACCTCCAGAGAATTGTACCACATATCTGAGGTAAGTATGGTTTTACTCTTGTGCCTAGGGAATTTACTACTACTCCAAATCCATTCAACATTACAACATCCTAGAAGATTAAAAAAAAAACATTTTAATGAATATATGGCCGGGTGGATAGAAGGATGAATGAGTGGACGGATGGGTGGATGAATGAGTGGACGGATGGGTGGATGGATGGGTGTATGGATGGATGAATAGATGGATGGATGAGTGGATGGATGGGTGGATGAATGGATGAATGGATGGATGGGTGGATGGATGGATGGATGGGTGGATGGGTGGATGAATAGATGGATGGATGATTGGATGATTGGATGATTGGATGGATGGGTGGATGGGTGGATGAATGGACGGATGGGTGGATGGATGAATGGATGGATGAATAGAGGATGAGTGGATGGTTGGATGAGTTGATGGATGGATGGATGGATGGATGGATGGGTGAGTGGATGGATGGATGGATGGATGAATGGATGGATGGATGGATGGGTGGATGGGTGGATAGGTGGATGGGTGGATGAATAGATGGATGGATGATTGGATGGATGGGTGGATGGGTGGATGAATGGAAGGATGAATGGATGGATGGGTGGATGGATGAATGGATGGATGGATGAATAGAGGATGAGTGGACAGTTGGATGAGTGGATGGATGGATGAATAGATGGGTGAGTGGATGGATAGATGGGTGAGTGGACGGATGGATGAGTGAATGGATGGATGGATGGATGGATGGATGGAGGATGAATGAATGGATTATGAGTGAATAAATGGAGAAATAGATTAATAGATGGAGGGAAGAGTTAATAAATGAAAGGAATGGACATATAGCAGTGGATGAATGGACAAGTGGGTGAATGACAAAAATATAAATTACTTCGTTTGTCTGCTCCTGAAATGCATACAATATTCCATCAATAAGTTGTTCCTCAAGACGTGAGTCTATATCAGCAGCTCCCAAGTTACACATCACCTAGGTAACCAAGAATATAACATAATGATTTATTGGGAGTATAAGTGTATTATATACAGTAAAAAGTCACCATATAGTACAGTAATTACTCAGTAGTTTCATTTCCACACTAAAGTAGTTCAACAGTAGTTTACATGTTAATTCAACACCACAATTGTGAGACAGTAATTACTGTACTGTACTAACAGTAGAACTAAGGTAATTACTGTTACTGTATGATGACATTTTATTGACATATACTGTATATGTGTGATTTCTTTGGGAGTTTTACGATAAAGTATTAAGTTCTAGGAAATGGAAGGATAACATATCAGATGAATTCTTGGGAGTTCTAGTTCACATGTGTACACCCACATAGAGTAGGCAAAACATAGAAGTGATACCTTATATATGTATGTATGCATGTTGTAAGGTGAGGTTTATTTCTTGGAAATACGTGATTTCATTATATATGCCATTAATTAATAAATGATATCACCCATGATCATTATATGATGTACTTATATGATGTATAGGTGGATTACCAGAAATGACTTAACTATACATGTATGTATGTTAGAATATGATGTATTTACAACCTTTTGGGTTCAGGATTTATTGTTAGTTAGAGTATGGGGGTTAGGATTAGTTTTGGGCTCAGGCTTTAAGGTTAGTTAGAGTATGGGGGTTAGGATTTATGGTATGAGGGTTAGGATTAGTTTTGGGTTCAGGATTATGGTTAGGTAGAGTATGAGGGTTAGGATTAGTTTTAGGTTCAGGATTATGGTTAGTTAGAGTATGAGGGTTAGGATCAGCTTTGGGTTCAGGATTATGGTTTGTTAGAGTATGAGGATTAGGATCAGCTTTGGGTTCAGGATTATGGTTTGTTAGAGTATGGGGGTTAGGGTCAGTTCTGGGTTCAGGATTATGATTAGTTAGAGTATCAGTTTAAAACAAGTAAGATAATAAATTGTGTTTAATTTTAAAATCTCCAACACCGTTCATCACAAGTCAAAAATAAATGAAATTGTTTATAACTAAGCTCTCCATATTTTCACATAGTGTCACTCATAAATAAAATATTTATCATTCCACTATATTGTCTGTACATAAGATTAACCACTCTACTTCATTTCAAATGCCTATGACACCTGCTCAACAGACAATCATGACCACAGATACTGTTTATGTAACTTTATTTGTCTGTGTTTGCCTGTTAAGTGGTTTCTTTCAGTTTGTTGAGTAGTGAGGTTGAAGGTCAATACCATATATACTGTAACCTCGCACCAAAGACAAAGAAATTACATGTACATGTACCCTACATGTACATACCTTGTACTCTACATGTATATGTACATGTAGAGTACACATAATATCCTGTATATTAATATACACAAGTACAAATCATGTGTACATGCATACTATCATGTATGTGTACATATCAGGTGTACATATGTACTATCATGTACATTAATATATACAAGTAAATGTGCTTATAACATGTATTACTGTACATGTACATATCATAATATACATATCATAATATACACAAGTACATGTACATATCAGGTGTACATATGTACTGTCACATGTACATTAATACTTATAACATGTATTACTGTACATGTACATATCATAATATACACAAGTACATGTACTATCATGTACATTAATATATACAAGTAAATGTACTTATAACATGTATTACTGTACATGTACATATACACAAGTACATGTACATTACAGGTGTACATATGTACTATCATGTACATTGATATATACAAAATGTACTTATTACTGTACATGTACATATCATGTGAACATATGTACTATCATGTACACAACATGTACATGATATCAAATTATCCATACCATTTGTCTCAGATTCATACATGTACATACATGACACAAATGTACATGCACATGTACATGTACATGTATACCCACTTGTATACTACATCAAGACAAGTACACACCTACA
>OX345650.1:4906871-4954371 GCA_947044365.1 Petrosia ficiformis | reverse complement strand
ATAAATGTTTGTATGACAATATATATTAACACCAACGTACTATTGACATAGCAGGTGGGAATTCATTACAATTAAGTATCCGCAAAAGGAAAGTTTGTTAGGCAAACTAAAATTACACAAAGTACACAAGAATCTATCAACAATATACCACATTATGTGACCTGGACAATATTCTGTACGTCTATAATCAGCTGGTAATTAACATAACGATAATGGTAATGTTAAAGTCATAACTGTAAACATGGTTAGTGAATGTAATATGATATAAACATGTATACTACATGGCTTCTGTTGGATCTAGGCTACTTTACACATGTGTTTGTTAATATAGCATGTATTTATTAACAGACTGTGTGATGATGAAGCTTCCAGGTTTGTTGATAGAAAAAACATGACTTTCAGAAGAGTATACATAATACACTAGTGTGTGTGTGTGTGTGTGTGTGTGTGTGTGTGTGTGTGTGTGTGTGTGTGTGTGTGTGTGTGTGTGTGTACGTGTATGTATGTATGTATGTATGTATGTATGTATGTATGCATGTATGTATGTGTGTATGTAGTATGCATGTAATAATATGTTACAATGTAAGTATATATGTATGTATGTACATGTATGCATGTGTATATATGTGAGAATATAAGTGTATGCATATGTGTGAGTATGGTGTGTATGTATGTGTGCGTGTGTACATGTCTGTATGTGTATATATATATGTGTGTGTGTGTGTGGGTGTATGTGTACAACATTTGATAATATTGAATTTTCCTGTATTCATCAAACTGAAATTCCATTAATGAGGAAGATAACACACAAGGACAGTTAATAGGTAGCTAGAATAAAATCTGAAATTGATCAGATAACAGAAGCCAAGTATGATAGAGGTTGTTACTTTCATAAGGAACACAATATAAATATAATTAACTACTATTGATTTCAACCTGAGGATGTGTCTAATTCGTAAACAAATATTGAATTTACAACTATGTGATTTAAATAGATTTAGCAACTAACGTAATAATTGCTAAAATTAGTACACAAACACATACAAACACATACACAGTGTGGCATTAATCCACTCAAGCAAATAATGTATATATGTCAATAAAATGCCACTTAGTTATTCTCTAATTTATGCATTTCTGAGTATCTATGGTTATATATGATCAATATTATTATATTATAGGATGTTATTATTGGATGAAAATATGTACATACTCATGTACATGTACATGAGTATGTACACAAATGTACATGATTATGTAAATGTACATATATATATATGTACACCCATGTACATGTACATGTATATATGTACACAAATGTACATGTACATACTCGTGTATATACATCTACATGTATATATGTACACGCATGTACATGTACGTACTCATCTATATAATGAGTATGTACAATATTATAGGATATTATCGGTTAAAAAAATATGCAAGTACAATGTACATGTACATGTATATGTGTACATGTACATCAGTATGTACATGTACATGTATATATGTACACTACAAAGTATGACAGTACAGCCCATTCATCAGCTCATGTAAATGTACATATAATTATGTACAGTACAGTGCTGTATTTAGGATTCTGTGGAAGGGAGGGAAAATATGTGTCTGGGAATGAAGGGGGGTGGGGGCAACGCCCCCCAGTTTGTGTGTAAGCACGTGTAAAGCTACGGGAGTTTGGGGAAAAATTTTTACATATAGTAGAGGCTCAAAGCTCACTTTACATGCATTCTTAGGCTAATTGTTACTCTATATACAGTAGGTGTAAGGACTGTTATTTTGAAAATCATTAATTATTATTTGTTCAAGGGGGGGCGAAATATCGGTAAGGGGGGGCCAATGCTCCCCCCCCGCCCCCCCCTAAATACAGCCCAGCAGTATCTGACATTATTAAGTTTATATACTATCACTGTATCTCCATTGACTACAGTGTACTTTGTGAGTGAAGTACACTGTACTACACAGTATTACACCTTAGTACTATGCTATATCTAAGTTTATATACTATCACTATACTTCCATTGACTACAGTATACTTTGTGAGTGAAGTCATTATACTTTGAATGTACTACACAGTATTACACCTTAGTATTATGCTATATCTGACATTATTAGGTTTACATACTATCACTATACTTCCATTGACTACAGTGTACTTTATGAGTGAAGTACACTGTACTTTAAATGTACTACACAGTATTACACCTTAGTATTATGCTATCACACACCACTATGATTACAGTGCTAAGGCGTACTATAGTACTACTTAGAAGTACAGTTGACTATCATCTTATTTACGTATACATATAGCTCCCATCATGGTATTATAAACTTAATAAAGTCAGGTACTGTACATGTATGCATGTGATATAATTATGATCTATTAGAATTAATGAAGTCATACTACAGACAGGATACCATTTCCTACGACAGGATGGCTGGTCAGCAGTTAAAAGCTTTGAACATCTATACCTTCCTATTCCCCGATACCCTCAGGGCTAATTCATTTTTAATAATTACTATAATTATATCAAGACAGCTGAATGTAAAATATTTATATATGTGTGTGGTTTCATACGAGAAGTTTTACTAGGGAGGGAAGAATCAATGATGCGAACCACATTGCTCCTTATCCCCCCCCCCTGTATGAATACCTAATATATGTGTGTAACTGTGTATCCATCCATCTGTACACATCCATCTATCTATGTGGTATATGAGTGTTGTACACTATATATGTGTTTATCTCTGTGTATGTCTATATCTTTGTCTGCATATAATTAAGCGTGTGTGTGTGCGTGGATGAGTGTGTGTGTGTATGTGAGTGTAAATGTGTGCATGTCTGTGTAGTAATATAAGTCACCTGACAATCATAATACAGTCATGTGACATACCTTTTCAACACAATCCATGACCATTTTACGGAACTGTTCATTCTCATCTTTCAGATCTTCTACAATACGACTAACGATTTCAGCCCCTCCCACTTTATTTGATATTTCAACTGTTGTGTCAACAAGCTACAGATGTTAAGGAAGGTAAAGAATGATTGTGAGAAGAGGCCACTGAAGTGTAAAAAGGGAGGGTGGATTTTAATATGAGAGGGAGAGAGGGAGAGCGAAAAAAAGAATTAAAAAAATGAATCTGTTTACTTGTCGAAAGTTCCTTCTATCTAACGCCATACGATGATTCCAGAAGTGTTTAAAGAAATGTGGTAGCACTTCTTCACGAATATAGTGAGGTTCTACTCCATCAGTTGTACAAACTTGCTTTACAACCTGAGGAGAGTAAAAACAGTACTTGATAAATAATCTGAGATTATAAGCAATTGATGAACCCTGTAAAAAGGTACCCATTAAGAACCCTGTACATAAGTACCCATTAAGAACCCTGTACATAAATGTAATGAAGTACTCAGTAGGAACCTTGTACACAAGTACCCATTAAGAACCCTGTACATAAATGTGATGAAGTACTCAGTAGGAACCCTGTACATAAGTACCCCTTAAGAACCCTGTAATGAAGAACTCAGTAGGAACCCTGTACATAAGTACCCATTAAGAACCCTGTAATGAAGTACCCATTAAGAACTTGTGTTGATATAATGTCTAAAACCTTGTAGTATAATTAATATGTATAATTAATATGTATAATTAATATGTATAATTAATCTAACCTTCAATACAATCTTCTTCATTTCTTCATCAGGACTCTGAAATTGTCTAATGAGAATTACCATCACCTCTTGAGTATATCGGAAAGCCATTTCAGTGTCCATAAGAGGAATGAGGTACCCAATGGCTTTTAGGAAAGCAGCAAGACCCTAAAGAGAGAAGATAATACTGTATGCAACAGATATTTAAGAACTGCTTCTTTCTGTTGGTCTGTAATCTGTAGATTAAGTGTGCACCATTTTACATGCCACATAAACAAACATGCAGTGGACTCATTAGATAATAGTGTTGTTTTAATGACCATATTTAGTTATATATAGTTTCTTGCAATTTTAGTTATAGTCACTAAAGTCACAATGCCTTACTAAAAGAGGTTTCAGTTATAGTTATTACAGTAGACTTGTAATTTAGTTATAGTTAACTAAAAGTCACAATGCCTTACTAAAAAAAGTTTCAGTTATAGTTATTGCAGTAGACTTGTAATTTAGTTATAGTTAACTAAAAGTCACAATGCCTTACTAAAAGAAGTTTCAGTTATAGTTATTACAGTAGACTTGTAATTTAGTTATAGTTAACTAAAAGTCACAATGCCTTACTAAAAGAAGTTTCAGTTATAGTTATTGCAGTAGACTTGTAATTTAGTTATAATTAACTAAAAGTCACAATGCCTTACTAAAAGAGGTTTTAACCTGTAATTAGTGGGTGTCACATAATACATACCTTTCCTTGATGGTTCCAAATTCCTGTCCAGAGAGGAACAAGTACAGAATCAAAAGACTCGATACCATAAGGTGTGGCTGCCTCAGC
This sequence comes from Petrosia ficiformis, assembly GCA_947044365.1. NCBI lineage: Eukaryota > Metazoa > Porifera > Demospongiae > Haplosclerida > Petrosiidae > Petrosia > Petrosia ficiformis. The sequence continues at coordinate 4,949,872 of OX345650.1, read as the reverse complement.
AAGAGCTGCAATGGCTAAGGCAGTTATAGTACGCACTTTCTGTTGTTCATCTTTCAGACCATTCTCTATAATATCAACAAGAGGTCTGAGATGAGGAAGAACGGCACAGCCCATGAGGATAGCTATTTGCTGAACTATCTTGATACCGGTATGACGAGCCTGCCATGACTTTTTGCTCCTGCACACAGCCTTGAGAAAGGGGATTAACGACGGTATACCAAGTGCTGAAGCAACTACTGCGAATGCTCTGATGAATGAAAAGAAGACACAGTATATTGTAGAACCGTGACTAGCTATAGGAGAACCTATTAACTGACTGGTTGCATGTAAAATTTAGGTTACCAGTTTAAATTTTAGAATAACTGTTTAAATAAGTGGGTGTGTACTCATAATTATAGAGATCTTGTTGTTGTTTTTCTGCATCCGTTTGGAGGTAGTTTGTCTTCAAATAAGATAGGGATGTACAGTTACATAATGGAGAATGAGCATTCTGTGAACTTTATAGGCAGAAAATTGCTCATGGTGCTGGAACAACTCATGTAATATTGTTGATTGCAATCAGTATCGGTAAATTTATAATTAACATTTAATTTCCATAAGATGACAACTAGTTATTGATGAACCAGTTAGTAACTGGGTATACTTATTGTATCAGATTCACAGCCCAAGTATAATGTACATAATATGTCCAACAAAAAAACCTACTAATAACATACAAAATAAACACTTCCTTAGCTTAGCCATTTGTATACGAAGCTTAGCCATTTGTATACGAAGCCTACCGAAGCCTACCTAATGTGTGATTCTAGACTGTTTCTTCTATAAACTAAATGTATTTAGCTTCATATAGGAGTGTTCTGGCCAGACATTGTAGAGTGGTGGTCAGACTATAATACGCATTTAGTGCTGTTTATCCAGTATATACTTAATACTGTCTCAGTAGCCTATAATGCATTATCTGAGAGGTGGTTAATTTATCTGAAAGGTGGTTAATTCTGATCAGAGTTGACCACTGTGGGCAGAACGATGCTATATAAAATGGCCAAATACACAGCAGATAAAAAATTGTTTTGAGAACAGTTAGTAGCATTCTGAGATATCATAATTATTAATCTTCTAAAATCTCAATTAATTATAATGAATTTTATACACTAAAGCTACTATATTCGATATATATTTGCAGAGAAAAAGCTTGATAATTATTTTTCTTTTGTTGGCAACAGCTAGCATAAATTAATAATATTAACCTAGCTGAGCAGTGTTTTTGATAAGCTCATATGGCACACCATTGGCCCAAAGAGCTTCTTATTTGGCACTGCACAGTTCTCTCTTTAGGCCAGATGGCGCAGTTAATTATGACTATATTGTCACTAACAGCATTAACTCTTTGTTAATTGGCTCAAGATGTATTCCCAATGACGTACATACTAATCACTGTTGAGCCAATTTGGCCCATGCTTCAAAACGTAACTCTGCAGTTGATTCAGTACATTACTCAACAGGTATTAATATACAGTTTGTAATATCCCAAATAAGGTATTGGTAATAAAAATATTATGGTATTTTATTATTGTAGCAGTTATAATAATAATTAAATTATTGTTATTTTTAAGAACACAACAAAATATCTCTCCACTATTTGATATTACAAGTGTACTAGAATCCACAGTACTGAGGATGATAATCGCAATATCATCTCTATATCATGCCATGAGCTTTAATACTAACTACATTAATTTTGGTTTTTAATTCCGAACCACGAAATAATGCTATATTAATATAGTCTCTTGTGGTATAAGAATTATGTTGTGTGTATAGACATTGTTAGGTTATATGATGATGTACATGTATTTGTTCTCACTCAAGCGTAACATTATAGTATTATGTGGTTTGTATAAGTGTGATACTGTAATGAATGGGTAATATAGCTACAACACTATCCTTATATGAAGTGACAATCACAATGAATGTTGTAAAACAATTCTAGTCCCAAGCTTAATAATTATAGTGAAACAAAAAGTAATAAATTAATTAGCTATTCATGCTAAGTTTTCTAAGAGCTGATATACATGTATTCAAAGACTTCATTAATTAGTCTCTCTGCCAATGGTGGCTAAAGTAATTGAATTAGGCTCTTCACCTTATTAAAATTTATTTAATTTATTATCTAGCAGACATGTTGCACAAAACAAAAACACTAGGGGATTTTATTACATGTATGTAATAATTAAATATTGCTTTGCCACAGAATGTGTGTATGCATGTGTGTGTGTGTGTGTGTGTGTGTGTGTATGTGTGTGTGTGTGTGTGTGTGTGTGTGTGTGTGTGTGTGTGTGTGTGTGTGTGTGTGTGTGTGTGTGTGTGTGTGTGTGTGTGTGTGTGTGTGTGTGTGTGTGTGTGTGTGTATGAGTGTATATGTATGTGTGTGTGTATGTGTGTGTGTGTGTGTGTGTGTGTATGTGTATGTACATGTGAATGTACTGTATATGTGAACATAGGTGTATGTGTGAAAGTGTATGCATATGTATGTTTGTATATATGTATGTATATGTGTATATGAGTGTGTGAATATATCGGAAGGAGGAGGAGGAGGAGGAGGAGGAGGAGGGGTTAATGAAGACATTTACCTAGCAGTTGTATTTCGGACATATTCATCCATGTTATCAATATCAGGTCTCATAGTAGATATCATAGTGGCTCTACCAGCTGCTTTAGCTAAATTACTGATAATTTCTCTTCCTTCTACACGAGCATAATAATCTTCATCAATCAACAGGGGCTCTATCACAACAAGGATCTAACAAGAAGAGGAGGAGGAGGCTCATTATTAATACAATAGAGGTGGTCTATTTACCTTGTGAACAAACGGGCGTACAAGATCATCTAGTTTATAAAGAACACGATCAATAACTTTCACCAGAAGATGACGTTCCTATAGATAATATAATATCAGGAATGAGTGATTTTGATACTTCATGACTTCATCATTGCATCGGCAATGTTCTCCTTAGAAAATGATCAAGGCGTAGGAGGAGGGTGTGGTCTGGAGTCTATATCAAAGAATATAGGCCGCTCCCATTGCCACATCAAAGGATTTTGGATGCAGCAGCTGTGGGGCCCCCTACTCCAAAAGAGCCTAGGGAGATTACTGATTGGCACTTCATGAGATTATAGTATGTGGCTATGTGTAAGGTAGTAGTAACTTACAAATGGGACATAAACTGACTTAAAAACTTTGTTAGTATTCAGCTTAGATGATTATTACATTAGTATTTCATGAGATTATTACATTATCACTTTATGTAATTATTCCAAATGATTATGTATCCTTAATGTGAGCTAGTGGTATCTTTAATTAAGTAAATGACTTAAAAACTTTGTTAGTATTCTGCTTAAATAATTATTAAATTAGTATCTCATGAGATTATTACAATTAGATATTTATTAAATTATCACTTATTGTATGTACATGTATCCTTAATGCGAGGTAGTGCCAATAGGGGTGTCTTTAAACAAGTAAATGGACATAAATTGAACTTAACTCTTTAATAACCATAGACGCATATTTGCGTCATTTAATTAATGCGTTTACATGACAATAGACGCGAATATGCGTCAAAGAAGGAAGCCAAAAAAAAGCTCGCATAGCGCTCAAATGAACAGCTGTATTAAAGTACAGTACGAAGAAGACTTGTAGTTAGTTGAAATTAGTCTAATTCCAGGCCAAACAAAAGCGATAAGACGCTAAGTATGGGCGTCGCCACTGACTACTACACTTTCAAACACTCGTCTTGCTGCTTTCCTGCAGCTAACGAAGCACGTTTTTGGTATGAATGGCTTACTTAGAATGTCTTCTGTATAACTAAGTGAGTTAAAAGTCGTGGTTGCTTAAAATTCATGCGCTATACAGACTAGACAAAAAGTAGGCGTTGCCCGTCGACTACTATACTTACAAACGTTCGCATGTCTCTCTTCCTGCTGATAGCAAAGTATAAATTTTACATCAATGGGTTTGTTAAAGACTCTTCTTTCCACAAAATAAGTTAAAATGTTGAGTCTTATAAAATATGAGAGTTATAGTGCTGAAAATGCTGATTAGATATTAAGCCTCCGCCCACACAAAATTTCTTAATTAAATTTGGGGTTAATAACGAAAACACTTATTTCAATTGTGGTTGGTAAAGAGTTAAAACATTTGTTAGTATTCAGTTCATTATTACATTAGTATTTCATGATACCATAATTCGGGAAAATTTCGTACTATAAAAAGTTTCGTATAACAGTATGCGTACGAAATTTTAAAATTCGAAAATTACATTTATGTCCAACATTGCCATCAAAATCTCATGAATATCATTATGTGGTTCATTTAGGGTAGGATTAGGGTTCCCTTGTGGTTAGGGTTCAATCAGTATCAAAGTGATCTTAGTCTTTGATGGCAATACTGGACATCACTCGAAAATTAACGGGTATTTGGAAATAAACAGTATTCGTAAATAATAACGTACGCACGTACAAAAATTTATACATACGAAAAATAAAAATTCGAAATATTTAAGAGACGATATATTCCCGATTTACGGTATTATTACACATTATCATTATTATGATTAATGTGAGGTAGTGGCAACTTTAATGAGACAAAAAGCTGAACGCAAACACTTAGTTAGTGCAGTTTCTCCTCCTAACAGACAGTTTTGATACACACCACATTTAATTTCAAAACTTAAGCTGAAAAAACACTATATTACAACACTGATTGAACAATACTGACCAAAGGTCGTGTACATGACCTACTGTTCCAATCCTTCACCCTTAATATTTATCTTGGGATAAACACTATATATACATATTATATTAACAAAAATGGTAATATATTTATTTACACTATTGCGCTGTTCAAAATAAGGTAGCGATATAATTAACTGGTACATAATTAATTGGAATATGGAAATGTAATTAAATTACATCTGCCCAGCCCTATTTAAAAATATTTTATATCAAACATGGGGTATTTATTAGTAATACATAATACAGTAGTACATGTAAAATATTACATGTTTCAAGGTAATAGTAATAGTAATCGGTAATTTAAAGACCGAGGTAATATGGACATACAAGTACTAGTATTAGTAATGTACAATCTCAATGTTGTAATAGGAATAGACATTCAAGTACTAGTATTAGTAATATACAATATCAATGTTGAGGTAATAGTAATAGGAATGGACATGCAAGTACTAGTATTAGTAATGTACAATCTCAATGTTGAGGTATTAGTAATAGGAATAGACATTCAAGTACTAGTATTAGTAATATACAATCTCAATGTTGAGGTATTAGTAATAGGAATAGACATGCAAGTACTAGTATTAGTAATATACAATATCAATGTTGAGGTATTAGTAATAGGAATAGACATGCAAGTACTAGTATTAGTAATATACAATATCAATGTTGAGGTATTAGTAATAGGAATGGACATGCAAGTACTAGTATTAGTAATGTACAATATCAATGCTGAGGTAATAGTAATAGGAATGGACATGCAAGTACTAGTATTAGTAATATACAATATCAATGCTGAGGTATTAGTAATAGGAATGGACATGCAAGTACTAGTATTAGTAATATACAATATCAATGCTGAGGTATTAGTAATAGGAATGGACATGCAAGTACTAGTATTAGTAATATACAATATCAATGTTGAGGTAATAGTAATAGGAATGGACATTCAAGTACTAGTATTAGTAATGTACAATCTCAATGCTGAGGTAATAGTAATAGGAATGGACATGCAAGTACTAGTATTAGTAATATACAATATCAATGTTGAGGTAATAGTAATAGGAATGGACATGCAAGTACTAGTATTAGTAATATACAATATCAATGCTGAGGTATTAGTAATAGGAATGGACATGCAAGTACTAGTATTAGTAATGTACAATATCAATGCTGAGGTAATAGTAATAGGAATAGACATTCAAGTACTAGTATTAGTAATATACAATATCAATGTTGAGGTAATAGTAATAGGAATAGACATGCAAGTACTAGTATTAGTAATATACAATATCAATGTTGAGGTATTAGTAATAGGAATGGACATGCAAGTACTAGTATTAGTAATGTACAATATCAATGCTGAGGTAATAGTAATAGGAATAGACATTCAAGTACTAGTATTAGTAATATACAATATCAATGTTGAGGTATTAGTAATAGGAATGGACATGCAAGTACTAGTATTAGTAATATACAATATCAATGTTGAGGTAATAGTAATACTATAACAAATATGTTCATTTATAGTAGGGCCAGTAGAGAGAGACCATCTAGTAATGGAGGGATTTTTCTTTCAGCCAGAAAGGTGCAGACTTACTGATTCTGTTTTTGAGAAACTCATGAACATTAAAGAGAATGGTCATTTTGTTAGTAATCTCAAAGAAACCTCAATGCTATAGTAATCCATAACAGTAACACTGACTTGGGCAGTAATAGTAATGTACTGATTTTTAAGGTAATAATAATAGTAATATATTACATTGACTTAGGCAGTAATAGTAATATATATACTGATTTATACGGTAATAGTAATAGTAATATATATACTGATTTATACGGTAATAGTAATAGTAATATATTACATTGACTTAGGTAGTAATAGTAATGGTAAGAGTAATATACTAACTTTTAAGGTAATAGTAATAGTAATATATCACATTGCATCATAATTTACCCCATGTCAGTGACATGTAATGACCCCATATCTGACCCCATATCTGTGAAATGTATACCATGTATGTATGAGAGAAACCAGTCGCTTATAATTTGATAAAATGCTTACCTTTAAAAAAACTCACCAGTCAGCCATTTTGTAAATGAAGCTAGGTTTCTAGATGAAGCAACAGCTCATTATAGAAACCAAATTTAGTTTGCCTCATACACAAAATGGCAGAATCATGAATAATTAAACACAACCCTTTCATCAAAGTTAGAATATCACAAGTGACTGATTTCCATTCCCCAAGGTCATAATACGTACATGTATATACTATACAGTAAAGTATATGTATGATTATTAATTATAATAAAAATCAATTATCAAAAACGCATACATGTATATATATATATATATACAGTTACACATTTCTATATGTATTGTATTTAACACAACAGATGGAATATATCAACTTACAGTATCCAATATCACCTTCAGGAAAAGAACACACACACACAGACACTCACATTCGACACATAGACAGACACACACATAAACACATACATAGAGAGAGAGACACAGTTATGTACATTAATTTATATATAAAATAATGTACATCTATACCCTTCTCCAGTATACTAAACTACATGTACATATACATGTATACCCTTCTCAACTACATGTACATGTACATATATACCCTTCTCCAGTATACTAAACAACATGTACATGTACATGTATACCCTTTTCAACTACATGTACATGTACATATATACCCTTCTCCAGTATACTAAACAACATGTACATGTACATGTACTATATACCCTTCTCCAGTATACTAAACTGCATGTACATGTATATGTACATATATACCCCTCTCCAGTATACTAAACTACATGTACATGTACATGTACAATGTGGTATGTGAACAAGAATAATAATATTTATTTTCGTTTTTAAATACTAATAATACTTTGTATCTTTGTGTGAAAACAAATAATTTTCCCATAAATTGTTGATATTACATATTATGTATATGTGTAATATATATGTACACATATACATGTACATGGTGACTACCCTTAGTATCTAAACAGAAGCTTCATACATGTCAACCTAGGAATTCAAAACCCACCAAAAGCATAGTGAAGCCAACTACACTCACTAGATAATCCTTGTACGGTGAAAAGAATGAGACATGTGTATACGTACATGTACATCTATGTGTACATGTACAAGCAGTGGTGTGGAAACAGCCAGTCATGCAGGACATTGTCCGATAAATCTAGTGAACGTCCGGTAAATTGAAACTAAACTGTATACAAAGTATATGGGGAGCAGGACAAGAGTGGTGAAAATAGGTTGAAATGTCTGGCAGGATGCTCAATATTTCCACACCCCTGTGTACAAGTACAAGTACATGTACATGTACATGTACATGTACATGTTCCTACACTACATACACTACAGTCTGTTCACATTCACAATTACCTGAAAATTAGACTTTATAAGTAATATAGTTTATTGTCATGATTATACTGTAACTCAATAATGAAGCCAATAGATTGAAATTTGATATACACAAAAATGAACAGGAAGGATAATTATATGAAAATGGTGCAGGTAAAAAGATTATTGGTCCTTCCAAACTAAAGTTATAGACATTTTTTTGAGAACAAGGTGAATGTGAGTGATGTATACATTATACATATAGATGTACATACACATACATGTAGATGTACGTACATACACGTGCACATAAATGTACATACATACATGTACACATAGATATACATACACATACATACATGTACATACACATACATACATACACGTACACATAGATGTACATAGACGTACACATAGATATACATACACATACATACGTGTACATACATGTACACATAGATGTAGATGTACATACACATACATACATACACGTACACATAGATGTACATAGACGTACACATAGATATACATACACATACATACGTGTACATACATGTACACATAGATGTAGATGTACATACACATACATACATACACGTACACATAGATGTACATACACGTACACATAGATATACATACACATACATACGTGTACATACATGTACACATAGATGTAGATGTACATACACATACATACATACATGTACACATAGATGTACATGTACACATGTACATGTACATGTATATAAGGTGTTTGTCACTAGAGTTGAGCCCTTATAAAATACGCTTACTAATAACATGGAATGATAATTTAATTATAAATACATTACAAAACATGTTGTAGTTCACTAGGAAAATAATTAATTATTTATCCATTTATAGGATATATACAAAATATATTTACTCAAAAGTACAGTACCGTATATTAGTACATGTACATGATGTACTAGTACATGTACATGTACATGATGTACTAGTACAAGAACATGTACACGTATATGATGTACTAGTACACGTACACGTACATGATGTATTAGTACATGTACACGTATATGATGTACTCCACATGTACACATACATGTATATGATGTAGTAGTACATGTACACATATATGCTGTACTAGTACACGATTTACTAGTACATGTACACATATATGATGTACTAGTACACATACATGTACACGATGTACTGTACATGTACACATACATGTATATGATGTAGTAGTACATGTACACATATATGATGTACCAGTACATGTACTAGTAAATCGTATGTATTTGAGCATAATAGGACCCTCAAGCATAGGAGAATATGCTGGCATAATTTTGAGCATAATACATGTAGGACCCTTAAGCATTAACTACAGAATAATTATGTAACCACAGTACATTAGTAGACTTAATTTCATCATTAATAATTATCTAGATTAGGATCTCCTGCATGACCTCGGAAGCATTATTATATTATTTAATTACCATAGTAATAGTGTTACTGTGGGCCTTCACAGCATATATGTAGCATAGCTGACCAATCCCTAATTCCAGTGTCCTCAATAGGAAATTAGAGTAGTACAACATTCTGAGTATGTACATGTAGTTTGTAGTTGAAGGCCTTGTACTTACATCCTAAAAGACTGTTTAGGTAGTAAGAACTACCAAATCTCTTTTAATTAGATTAGTAACACACATGTACATCTATGTTTTATTAGGACAATAATGACCTCTTTTACAATGTAGTTATAGTTAACTAACATAATATTAGGCTTACTAAAAGGCTCTAAGTGTCCATGGCCAATTTTCATTTTATTTAGTTATAGTTATAACATTTGTGTATAATTTAGTTATAGTTTAGTTAACTAAGAGTCACAATGTCTTACTAAAAGGGATTTTAGTTATAGTTATAGTTAATTAAAACAACACTGATGTATTTACTAAATATGCTACCAAACATACATACATAGTGTACTTAGCTCACCCATCCTAACTGGAGTTTTCCCACTCTAGATTTCAGGACAAATTTATTTCAACATGCAACAATATCTGCAGCTACAAGCCTTCTGTGGCCCCATAAGCAACCAGAAGCAACCTCAGAGAGCCTAAATTTATGAAATTTCCTGGGGGAGCACCCTACAAACCCCATAAGGAGCAGTGTGCTTTAGGGATGGGCGATTATGAAAATATGAGTCAATGATTATTGTCTGTGCAAGTATCACGATTATTGCGATTATTGGCTACCTTACATATGTATGTAGATTTCATTCAACAATCAAATTGATACCTTTTATTTGTTGAGAAAACAATGTTGAAAAACTGATTTGGATGTGATAGTACCGAAAACCTGAAGTTATGGCACAATAATCATTATTTTTGTGACCACGATAATGCAATATTTAGACGATATGATTATCACAGGAAATTTTAATCATGATTATCACGATAATCAAAACATTGCACATCCCTGGTGTGTTTCCCATGACCGACACTTTCACCTCCCTAACAAAAAGTCCTGTATGCATCCATGGTCAGGTATAGTATTATGTATTATAAAATACTAACCTGATCTTCAAGTGTTGGAGACATGAGAAGAGGGAGGATCTGATTAAAGAGTGCATCTGCCCCAAATTCACGTGCTTTATCAGTTATCTTACGAAGAGCAGACTACATGTGTATATGAGAAAAAAATAATGATATAAAATATGTCCACATTAACAATGACCTCAAAATTAAGATGTAGGTTATTTCCGGAGACCCACAAGTAACTGGCTCCTATTTATAATAAAGTATGGCTACTGAGTCGATCAATACATCCATCTATTTAATGCCCACTACCTTTACACTCTGTCCACATTAGTGTTTTTTAGTTTGATAGCAATGGACAATTTTAGTTATAGTTATAGTATGACTAGTTTCAGTGTAGTTATAGTTAATTAACTAAGCTAATGTAATATTAGGCTTACTAAAAGGGTTTAGTTTTAGTTAACTAACTTAAAGTGGTCATTATTGGCCAATTTTCATTTTAGTTAGTTATAGTTATTGCAGTAGACTTGTAATTTAGTTATAGTTTAGTTAACTAAAAGTCACAATTCCTTACTAAAAGAAGTTTCAGTTATAGTTATTGCAGTAGACTTGTAATTTAGTTATAGTTTAGTTAACTGAAAGTCACAATGCCTTAATAAAAGAGGTTTTAGTTATAGTTATTGCAGTAGACTTGTAATTTAGTTATAGTTTAGTTATTGCAGTAGACTTGTAATTTAGTTACAGTTTAGTTAACTGAAAGTCACAATTCCTTACTAAAAGAAGTTTCAGTTATAGTTATTGCAGTAGACTTGTAATTTAGTTATAGTTTAGTTAACTGAAAGTCACAATTCCTTACTAAAAGAAGTTTCAGTTATAGTTATTGCAGTAGACTTGTAATTTAGTTATAGTTTAGTTAACTGAAAGTCACAATGCCTTACTAAAAGAGGTTTTAGTTATAGTTATTGCAGTAGACTTGTAATTTAGTTATAGTTTAGTTATAGTTATTGCAGTAGACTTGTAATTTAGTTATAGTTTAGTTAACTAAAAGTCACAATGCCTTAATAAAAGTGGTTTTAGTTACAGTTATACAGCATACATGTACATGCATGTCAATAAAATGTCACCATACAGTAATAGTAATTACATTAGTTTAGTACAGTCAGTAATTACTGTCTCACTATTGTGGTGTTGAATTAACAAGTACACCAATTATTGTTAAAACTACTGTACTCTATGGTGATGTCATATACTTAAAACAACACTAATCCACACCTACCTTTCTCATTGGTGGAGTTCCATTTTTTATCTTCAATAGGAGTCTCATTATTTCTCTTTCCTTCTGTTCTTCAGCAGGGAGAGTTTCCTCATCAACATCTTCCAGCAATTTACTGAAATATTGTGTGTCTTCCATCTTCATATAAGGCATGTTAGCTCCTGTTGGCTGTAGAGAATCCACAACCTTTACCTGTTAGTAGACATAAAAATAATGAACGGAAACAACATATATGGAGAAAAAGTATCCTTTAAGTACAACATATTGCTGAGAAGAATTCTTCCTGTGTCTAGAGTCTAATTTTTTTGTTTGTAATTTCTTTTAGCATTTACTAACTAGTTTGTAGTATTGCTATGATTACCTCAATACAACATAATGAGACTCCTATTGCTATGATTACCTCAATACAACATATTGTTAACATTTCTTGTGTCTGGAGTTTAATTTTATGTTCGTAAGTTCTTTTATAACTACTGGTGTGTATTCAAGTGTGAGTTCTTTTAACATCATGGTGCTTGCTGCTTGGTGTAAATGCTATCATGGTAATCCAGTATAAATATAAATTTGTCCCAAGGGAAAATAATCATAGGGATGGCCATTGTTCTTACAGAACATAAAATAGGGAGACATTTATGGCATTTTACTTACTACTAGTGTAGTCTTGAGTACAAGACAACGAGACTGACCTTATTTTCTTCAACTTGAAAATGAAATCCACTCATTCCCATTGGAGTGGGTGTGGCACTTAGTTTACGGGCAGGTGTACGAATTGGTTGATATCCGGAGGGTGGGGCTAAAATCTAGAATAAAAACATAAATTTATACATATATTTTAAAAAGCATACATGTTAATATAATTAATTAAGTGGGTGGAGCCATAAACTGATTATTAAAGTGGGTGGAGCTATAGATAGGTTATTAAGTCCACATTAACAATGACCTCAAATTAAGATGTAGGTTATTTTCGGAGACCCACAAGTAACTGGCTCCTATTTATAATAAACTATGGCTACTGAGTCGATCAATACATCCATCTATTTAATACCCACTACAGGTTATTAAGTCCACATTACAGGTTATTAAGGGGGTATAGCTATAGACGGGTTATTAAGTGCGTGGTTGGGACTAGACAACAAATAGGTTCTGTAAACTACCTTGTATCCATCCTGAGGAAAGAGTGCATCCAGTTCATCATCTGACATTGGTCTGTTCCTCTCATCAAGTTCGCGTTCCCAACGCCAGGCTTGCATTTGTTCCGGAGTCATGGAACCTAACTGAGCTACAAGAGGAATTATTAAGCAAACATCAACAAATAGAGTTGAGAATAATGATATCACATGACTTGAAACAACAACTTTATTATAGAAACAAAACACATACATGTAGTAGTTGAAAGTAAATTTTCTGATGACCAGAGATAGAGAGAATACTATTACATTTACGCAAGACAAGTACATGTACATCAGAGATGGGCGGTATACCAATATTTGTAGTTATTCACGATATTATGTAAATATCACTACTCACTTGTTGCAAAATTTGCAACATCGGTATATCGAAATACTGATAATTCAAATACAGTTCCATGCATTTACGGTATTTCATTACCGTGCTGCGATTGCTCGATATCATGTGATGATCGTGGCTGAGAAGATGAGTCAAGAGCAGGACCTGGTGTCAAAGCGAAACACCGTATGGCAGTACTTCAGTTATTGATTCACTCATTTATTTTAAAACATTTAATTTGATTAAGCATTTAGAGATTATTACTATTAGCAATTATTAATTTTAGCAGGTTGTGACCGTTGTGTGGGTATAATAATCACTTGAAAAATATCGTGATATTTATCCATATTGTGATATTTTGTAGGCTAAATATTGGCATTAAACACATGCAATATCGCTCAGCCCTGATGTACATGTACATTTAATAACTAGTTTCTTTCAGCTCTTTGTACATGTACTGTGATGTACATGTACTATGATGTACATGTAGATGAATATGTATATGTTGAAATGAGTACAAATACATTAACATCAAATTCTCCATAACTAAAATAATGTACATTAACGACAAATTCATCAGTTATTTATTATAAAATGTACACGTAGATGAGTATGTACATGTACATGCACATGTACATGCATATATTGAAACAAGTACAAGTGCATTAACAATAGACACACATACATTACACACAATGAAGACAGACTTACCAGAAGAAGGTGTTTGCAGTCCCATGGCCAATGCACCAGCTGGAGTTAAAGCAGAGAAATTAGGAGTAGCACCTATGATAGGTGTAGTACCCATCTGAGGGGTAGATACACTTCCTATCCGTTGACTAGCTGGAGTTTCATCCCATCTGGAACGTCTCTTTCCTCCATGGGGTGTAGGAGTTTCTGTCACTCCTCTATCAAATCTAGGAGTCTCTCCCCATCCTGATCCGTGACCTGGAGTATCCCCTGCATCAGGACGAGGAGTCTCACCCCATCTTGGAGTCTCATCCCAACGATTACGCTTTCCTGGAGTAGCTAATTAGTAAAGAAATAAAAAATACTAATATACTAATGATCTTAAATTAAATGTATTTATTTAGAGCAAGAAGTACACGTATGAATCAATCAGTCATTCAATAAATTACATAGCTAATTGCTGAACATAGGCACACATGACCAGACTACTGTAACCTTCTGCCTCAAGAGGTAATAGGAGACTACTGTAACCCTCTGCCTCAAAAGTTAACAAGAGACTACTGGAAACCTTCTGCCTCAAGAATTAATAACTTATTAATAGTAGAGAAGAGCTACACTAGTGTTCTCAGGAGGAACAGCAGACAGTATGATATTAGAGTCTATCACTGGTATTTGAACTGACTAGTCCTAGTTATTTATATACAGTGAGATACAATGTGTTTGTGCTATCAATAAGATACAATGGTGCGTATAATAAACACGATTATGTTCAATTGATCTTTTGTTTGTTTTTCCTTTACTACACGCACAATGACACCATTGTGATGATATTATTATCCTGACATGGACACACACAAAGATATTATCCTGACACACATACACAGTAGCATCATCGTGATGGAATTATTACACACACACAATGGGGTCACACTATTGTATCAAAATCATGATAATCATTATTATTATACACACACACACTTGAATTGACAATCATTTTTATGGCCCGTAGGGCCATCCCTATAATTGCTTTCCACGGGGTTGAATCTATATATATATGTTTGTGTCACTTGTGCAACTATGCGTTGTATACGTAGTTAAGGAAGTTGCGTCATTCCCGGGGGCTCGGTCAATTAATGGGCGTGGCACGTAAAAGAACGCGCGTTTGAGCTACAGACCAGCCAGGAAGCTTCTGAAAGGATGTAAAACTGCTAATAACTGTTGTATATAGCAGAGAAACAGTATAAATATTATGCAAGAATCTTTAGCAAGTAAGTATGATAAGTTGTTGAGTTTCAGACACGAGGAAATCATCATTTAGAACCTTGAAGGAGTACTTCAGTCAGTTCATCAGAGATCTGTGTATTTAGACTGCAATCAGGCATACACTTACTTCTTCAGGCCCCAGCTTTCGAGTACACAGAAAGGTAGAGACACTAGTGCCATCAGCAATGCTTAATACATAATCATCACAAAGCAAATATAAGGATGTTTTTTTCTCTATATACACTTGTTGCACATACACTTGTGTGTCTTACTGATGTAGGTTTAACATTGTAAATAACTACCACATATAAACAGCTTTACCCTGCATGGAAGAATATACAACAATCTGGTAGGGTTGGTAATCGACTACATGTATTCTCCCTACTCTAGAAATATTTTCTGACCACCCACAAATTATCAGAATGGAAACACTCCCAGGCTTTCATTAACAATCCCCCCCCCCCCCACCACCTCAAATGAAAGGGTACAGTATGTGCTTATCAAGTTATTCATCTATTTTAACATTACACTTGTAATTCAAAAGTATCGGTAGCTATTTTTACAATTCATCTTGTTACCTGGTGTAGTATGTCCAGGAGTATAACTAGGAGTAGCTTCCCAAACTCTTGTACTAGGGGTGTGTCCGGGTGTATCACTAGTCTTAGTTTGACCTGGTGTTTCATCCCAACGAGTCTGAGAGGGTGTGCCCTGCATACAAAATTAGCAAGAGATAATACATGTACATAGTGTTTTCCAACACTCAGTCACAGAAACAGACATATACACACAAAAATAGAGACATAGGCACATGCAGACACAAACACACACAAACACACACGTATACATAGACAGACAGACAGACAGACAGACATACACACACACACACACACACACACACACATGTATGTACATGTACCTCTTGATCCCAAGCAGATTTCTTTTTAACTGGTACGTCTTCATCTATTGTTTGTTTGTCCCAACGACGACGTTTACGTTCCACAGGTTTACTCGTGGTTGTTACTCCAGCTTCCTTGAGCTCAGCAATCTTACCACGTAATTCATACTAGAGAGAATAAATAAGAGGAGGAAGAGAGGATGTGATGAGGAGGAGGGGATGTAAAAATAATGATGATGATGATGATGATGATGATAAGGAGGAGGAGGAGGGTTGTGATGAGGAAGAGGAGGAGATGGATGTGATGAGGGAAAGGAGGAGGGATGTGATGAGTGGAGGAGGATTGTGAATTTGTGATGATGATGAGGAGGAATGAACACAAACACATTCAAATGAATAAAATTATTGAAAAGTTGAGTGTAGACTAACTTCTTGTTTTTTGAGTAAGTCGTCTTTAATAACATCTGAGTATGTTCTGGCATTTGCATCAGGCGTCTTTCCACCTGTAAAGATTAAGAAACAGAAATATAATAACTATTATATATAATGTATATATGTGTGTATGAGATGAAGTTGAGATGTGTATGTTTATAGAGATGTGCCCACGGTGGTCAGTAGTGGTCAGTACCTAAAGACCAATCCAATACACTAGCCTGCACTAACTGCTTACCAATCAGCTGTAACCAATAGTGAATACATGTAAACAGATCTATAATCAATGACTATTTCCAACCATCACTCTGGGCACATCACTATATGTACATGAATGATAAGAAATGAAATTTCAAATTGTGTATTACACATAGGAGTCATCACGACCAATAATCTGGCGTGGTCAGGTTGAGTCACCAATGCCAGCATTCTTCAAACACTGCTAAACACATCTGTATTAACTATATAGAACAGCTGGACTATAGAGTCAAAGGTGTGGAAATAATTAGCTAACAGCCGGACTTTTTGACCTATTCTCGTTACTCTAATCCTGCTTCCCATACACTTGGCATACGGTTCAGCTTCAATTTGCCAAACATCACTAGATTTATCAGACAATGTCCTGACATGTTTTGTATAGCTGGGTATTTCCTCACCAATGATATACATCAAATAGAGCAGTTTGAATAACTCAGCAACATTGAGTACCTCCTAATCAGGAGAAGTATTATCAAAGTCCTATACTTAGCCAAGCAATGCAAAAGTGCTCACTATATTTTTCATAATGTAGTCACTCTACAATGCAGCTAATATATATAGCACAGATTTTGATAAGCTCATATGGGGCACCATTTGTCCAAAGAACTTCTTATTTGGCAATGCACAGTTCTCGCTTTGGACCAGATGGCGCAGTTAATTATGATTATATTATCACTAACAGCATTAACTCTGTTAATTAGCTCAAGCTGTATTCCCAATGGCACACACATTAACCATAGTTGAGCCCATGCTTCAAAACTTATCAAAAACTCTGATGTAGTACTTTTTTAAATACTTCTCCATACAATATTACATTATTACAGTACGAGTACTAAAATTCTGTTGAGACACGCCCACTAATTAAATTTAACAAGATGTTCCAATTAAATAATTTTTTTTAAATTAAGTAGAATTAATAGCCACCATCTTGATAACAGCAGACTGAGGGTATAGGGCGGGGCCAATCAAGTAGGAGAATACCTGTATATAGAATCAACTAAGAGATGTTAGTAACAGCCTCTCAGCTTGAGCCTTGATCAGTTGATAGATGTCGAGTGAAGTGGTCAATGACCACACAAACATGATTATACAACACAGGATCTTATCATACAAAAACAACGTCCATTTTCTATATCAATTTTTCACAATTTATTTGAAGCAGGAAACTATATATTAAATTTTGATTAAAGCTTCGATTATATAATTATTATACATGTAAATACATGTATATACATGTACTTGGTCGATTAAAAATAGTGTTTGTATGATAAGAACTGTTTACACACATACCAGTATGTACAATGTATTTTATAACAGTGTTCTTCCCATTCATTACCTACATGTACATGTACATGTACATGTACATGTACAATTCAAATCTTAGTGCTCTGGCTTGGAGAATAAAAAGGAGGCCATCTACGAATATTTCAGTGGGTGTGGGTGGAGTCACCAAATATGCAGCCAGCACGAAAAATAATTAGAGTATATATGGTACATATAGGCTAGGCAGGGATAGGGTTTCTATCATAGTTAATTAGAGTATATATGGTACAGATAGGCTAGGCAGGGGTAGGGTTTCTATCATAGTATTGTACATATGTATTATAGTACCATACATGTATATGTTCTAATTATTTTGTGTGCTAAAAGCAGGGACCATAAGCGCTATGTTCTAACTTAAAAACACAAAAGAACCACTACGATTGCTTTGTGATGTCATCTTTCAGTAATCATGGCTGACTTTTTCATCTCTGAAAAACAAAAGACTTACTTAGCTTAAAATTGATTATCTACTCTTCATATTTTTTAAAGGTTCTTGTAGAACTTTAGAAATATATTTCAGTTAAAACAGCTATTAGTTTAGTCAAATTTCTACATAATCTACAAGCACCTTCAGGTCTAGAGCGTACCCTTATCACATGACACACTCATGAATAGAACGAACCCATGGAATGATGCGACTTTATTAACAATGCATAATGGCAGGCCATAAAACGAAAGAATATAGAGTATAATTATGGCATTTGGGAATAATAAAATTAATTTAAGCCATCTATGGGAATCCAGAAAGAGAACACCGAGATAGTTTCATTTTATGAGAAGAACACTGTAATATAATGAATGTTTAATGAATTAGTCATGTTACATGTAGCTTACACATTTCATCAATTGATCTCATAAAGTGAAGGAGTTACTCCAAACTTACCCCTACGTGACCAAGCCACGCCCATCAAAATTGAGAGGATAACAGGAGGGATGGTGGGTGTATGTAAAGTATATAACATACATATATGTATATTATATTATATATATTTATAGTAATGATAGAATATAATAATATATATATATATATATATATATATACATGTACACAAATTACATGTACATGTACATTAATAATAATAATAATAATAAATAATAATTATAATAATAAAGGTATCCATGACAACATTTAGATAATTATACTCACCTCATCAAACATACATTAATTGTTAATACATTTACTTTATGCTTACCCTCAAAAAATGGATCAGCACGAACTGGTGATATCATCATATGACGTAACTGACGTAAGTGATAATCATCATGACGTTCAACAATACGACGACGTCTACTTTCCTCAAAAGGATCAAAAGTCTTTGAATAGAAGAAGAGAGATGCTCAATCACAAATTATAATATAATACATGTCCTCACCTGATCTTCACCGGCTAAAGCAGCTTCTTTAATTAAATCTGATGAAGCATTGTATGAGATATGAGCAGGGGTATTCCCCATGTCCTCTTCATCCTAAAATAATAGAATATAGGACTTATACACATGTATATAATTATGATATATAACAGGGGTATTCCCCATGTCCTCTTCATCCTAAAATAATAGAATATACATAGGACTATACATATGTACATGTATATAATTATAATATATGAACAGGGGTATTCCCCATGTCCTCTTCATCCTGAATATAGGACTTATACACATGTATATAATTATGATATATAACAGTCGTATTCCCCATGTCCTCTTCTTGTATTTAAATTAACATGAGATCATGGATACGAAAAGGGATTCTTTGGAAAATTAAAATACCTATTACCTTCAACACTCGTTATTTAGCCTTAGTATAATCAAAAATGTCCTGATATGGTGTACAGTGTACATGTATGTCAATAAAAAGTCACCATATAGTACAGTAATTACTCAGTAGTTTCATTTCCACACTTCAGTAGTTCAACAGTAGTTTTAACAATAATTGGTATACTCACAATAGTGAGACAGTAATTACTGACTGTACTAACAGTAGAACTAAGGTAATTACTGTTACTGTATGGTGACATTTTATTGACATATACTGTATATGTGAAGCTATACCGTTACAGATCACATTGTTATATAAAATGGTTATATATTATATAGTAAGGTGGCAACATGTTTGTAATTTAATACCATTTACAAGCCAGAAAGGGGGAAGAAACAATTCTTGAGTACAGATAATACCCCACTTCAAAAGGTAAGTGATTAATTTATAATTAAGTTACAATGTTATCTGTCCCCCTCATAAAATATAATCCCGAACACGGTGAGTGAGTGAATAGGTGGTCAGATTATCGTTACATCTTGTTACATCATTTTTGTGTACAACTATTCATTAGTGCTCTACATCAGTGGCTTTGTTTTTATACACATGTACTCATCGGTAGTTACCCTACACCAGATACGCGTATATGTATCTATAAGCAGATACTGTAACCTTCTAAATGAACATAGAGAGCATCACTATACAGTACATGTATTGTAGAGCGGTGTTCTTTATGTTTACATGAGAATAAAGGCTATTTTTATAGCTGAAACATGTATGGTAGGTGGTTACAGTATGCCTCTAGAGAACACCTGTACTGTATATACATGTATGTGTATATGCATGTATGTACACATAAGAATAAACTATAATGATACATGGTTACATTATACCAGTATGCCTCTAGAAAACACCACTCTACATGTACTGTATATACAAATGTACACGTATGTGTATATGCATGTATGTACACATAAGAATAAACTATAATGATACATGGTTACATTATGCCAGTATGCCTTTAGAGAACACCACTCTACATGTACTGTATATACATGTATGTGTATATGCATGTATGTGTATATGCATGTATGTACACATAAGAATAAACTATAATGATACATGGTTCCAGTATGCCTCTAGAGAACACCACTCTACATGTACTGTATATACATGTATGTGTATATGCATGTATGTATATATACATGTATATACAGTGTCTATATGATTGATAGAAAATTATGTCTGTATATATGTATGAGACTAGACAAATCAGTGCAGCTTGAACACTAGGGGTGTGGTGTATGACCAATAAGCTTGAACACTAGGGGTGTGGTGTATGACCAATAAGCTTGAACACTAGGGGTGTGGTGTATGACCAATAAGCTTGAACACTAGGGGTGTGGTGTATGACCAATAAGCTTGAACACTAGGGGGTGTGGTGTATGACCAATAAGCTTGAACACTAGGGGGTGTGGTGCATTTGGTATTGAGTCTCCATATTCCTGTCTGGTACATTTGGGATGGGGTTTACTATTTCTTGTCTTAAATAACTCGCTATTTCACACTCAAAACCAAAAACACTACATACTATAGACCAATTCTTAAAACACAATTAACAGTCAATAATTGGCCAATTAATTGTATTATGTGCAAAAACTACCAGAAACAGAATTGAATTATAGACACATAATTAACTATTAGAATTGAATTAGATACATGTAATTAATTACTAGAATTAGAATGGAGATGTGGTCATAAACATGAAATATACATCAGAGTTTTTGATAAGTTTTGAAGCATGGGCCAAATTGGCTCAACAATGGTTAGTGTGCGCGCCATTGGGAATACATCTTGAGTCAATTAACAGAGTTAATACTGTTAGTGACAATATAATCATAGCTAGCTGCACACTGGCACAAAGAGAGAACTGTGCAGTGCCAAATAAGAAGCTCTTTGGGCCAATGGTGTGCCATATGAGCTTATCAAAAATACTGATATACATATATGTATTAATAAACTCACATCATCTCCTTCAGTTGTTCCTATGGAGGTAACATATCCATCGTATTTACCACTACCGGAGGAATATATATCTTTGTCAAAATGACCAGTAGATAGAAATCCAATCTAAATATTAAACATGATGATTATACGGTGAAGAATAAGGTATGTGGTGTGTTGTGTACCTTCTCTGAGGAACCATTGGCTTCACTTTGAAGAATCTTCTTTCTTTCAGCTTGATATTCTTCTATTTTACGATCAATATCTATTTATAAATAGAGCAATTTAGAAAATATTATAATTATTATATATTGTACACTTAGTCCTACAGTCCTCTCATTACAAAAGTAATTACAAAGGAGACGAGAGAGGCTGTGATTTACCCGCTCCATATCAAGCTCTAGATGTTGGTGTTCAGTCGTTTTACCCCACCCACCAAAAATCGTAATGAATCCATTTTTAGATTTTTACATGTAGACAGAACTCTAACATACTAGTAATTTTGTACCATGTAGTCACTAGTCAAGTGTATAATTAATCACACAACCTAATTAATCCTCACCTTCATTAGTGATGGGAATAGCCATTTTTATTAACAGATCGAGAAAGGACAAGTTGTATTTATCCCTGTCTCTGTGATTCTACGTAGTTTCAGAAATCAGAGGACCAAACAGATACGTATTCTGGACGTTAGAAGAAGACAACATACGCACAGAACGTGCCCTTCAGGATACTCTCGTATATATTTGTATACCTCCTTTTTTTGGCTCCACCCACTAAAACAATGGCGTACCAAAATTTTATGGGAAATAAAGATTTTCATCCTTCCAGCATTTCAAATCTAAAGAAGGTATCACATCTTGATAAATGCATTTCTTACATTACCACACATGATTAAACTCACCTTCTTGATTATCAGGTATGGGAAGCAAAAGAGAAATTAAAGATGGACGAAAAGCGACAAGAAGAACTTCGATTACAATATCTTAAAGAACAAGAACAGTATCAGAGCAAGTACAAAAGAAATTGTATGTCTATATGTAGTTAAATTCTAATTAATGTCCTCCTGTTAGGGAATTGATGGGGAAAGCTAATCCAATGGGTTTTATGTACGAACCTCCGCCATCTTTTGCTAAAGGTATGTATAATAATTATTAATTGTTAATGAATTGATCAATTAATTATCTTTCTTTATCAAAGATAAAGATGAAGCTACAAAGGTGAAAAACCAATACTATAATTATGTACTCCTACGTACATCGCACACACATCCAGATATATACATGTACTCATGCTCAGGATAATATCCAGTTTAAAGCATTCGGCCCTCGGATGTTACACGCCCTCAGGCCTCATGCTTTAAACAGGATATGTCCCTTGCACTTGGGATATAACTAATCCCATATATATGTATTTGTTACATTGATGTTAGAAACCAGACGAGTTATCTTCCGAATTACAACTAAAATTTGATTGGCAGAAACATGACAAAGCTCCACCCAGAGAAACGTAAGATTACATGCAAATTGTAATTTTAATTAACTATCATGAATAATTAATTACTAATTATTTGTAGTTTTGCTAAAGACCTGGATGTTAGAGATCAACCATTTGGAATAGAAGTCCGAAATGTGAAGTGTATAAAGTGTGGAAAGTGGGGTCATGTGAATACTGACAGAGAGGTATGCATACATTTTGAAATGTTACGCCATTTTTCATTAATGAAACCATTTCTGATAATTATGTGTTATATACAAAGGGCCACTGATAGAGTATAGGGTCCTGGAGGTAATATGTAGGGTCCTGTTATTTCTTGGTGCACACAACATTTAATTTTATATACGTGTATGTATAATTATGATGAGTGTATGTTTTTTTTTTGTATTATGTATATGATATTCTATTCAACATGTTTGTTTGTATTTAGTGTCCACTTTTTGGAAAGTCTAAACCTGGAGCTAAAGGTGAGTTGTATAAGGAATATAGTAGTCCCACCCTTGACCCTAAACCCTACCTCCTAAGCCCCACCCTTGACCCTAAACCCCACCTTCTAAGCCCCACCCTTGACCCTAAACCCTACCCCCTAAGCCCAACCCTTGACCCTAAACCCCACCCCTTAAGCCCCACCCTCGACCCTAAACCCCACATAACTGTTATTATCAGTACAATCAAATAATAACATGATGATTTTATTTCTGCTATATTACATGTATATCTAAGTTACACGTTATAATAGGGGTGTGGAACATTGAGCCAACTACCAGACATTTTGACCTATTTTCATCGATCACTCTTGTCCTCCTCCTCATATACTTTGTATACAGTTCAGTTTCAATTTACCAGACATTCTCAGACAATGTACTGCACGACTGGCTGTTTCCGTACCACTGTATAATAAACATGTAGCTAGGTTATAGAGATTTTCTTCTATTTAATGGTGGGTAAGTGACCAGCTGGTATATATTAATTAAGTTATGACATGACAGTGTTTCTCCCAGGATAAATATTAAGGATGGAGGAGTGCATCAGTGGTACATGACGTAATGTTCAATTAGTGTTGTTAAACGGTGTTTTTCAGCATAAACTTTTGACTTAAAGAATAGGGAGCAAGACTAAAGGGTAGGGGAGTGCCATTGTACTATCCTTTAGGGTAGGGCTGGGAATCAGGTGAGATTCTGAAATCGATTGTCACTAACTTCAAGTCAATTGATAATCGATTAAAATCAGCGGAAGTAATTAGGCCAATTAAGTCAATTAATACAGGAAACTCCTCCCATTTGATGATCAAAAAGGCTTCCTATCACTTCCATATTGTACATTATTTGCCATCACATGCTTGAAAAGTAAGTCTTCTGGAATAATTAGCATAATCAATATCACAGACTTATAATCGATAATCAGAAGGATTTTCAATATCGATTGATTAATCAATTAATCGATTAATCATCCCAGCCCTATTTTTGGGCAAACACTGCATTAGGGGTGTGGCCTCATTACTATGTCCACATTTTAGCATCACCATCAAGCTCTAAATTTTGATTTTAGATCAGCCTTTTGAGCACCCTATCCTAACGGACTGGGACAGTGTGGACGATGGACTGCAGTTTAAACAATGTGTGAAAGACAGAATTGTAGACACAACTGATCCATTACAACAATATGTTGTATCTGATGATGAAACTGAGACAACCGAACTGCTTGCTCAGTTTTCTCCGAAACAGCGAAAGAGAATACTCAGGTATGGTTATGTTCCTCAACTTTATTTTCTCTCTCCTTATATCTGGTTCTGTTCTCCTACATTAGAAAATTGGCCAGAGCTGAGAGAAAGAAAGGTTCTTTATCTATTAGTAAAAAGAAAAATAAGAAAAAAACTAAAGACAGAAGAGATTCAAAAGAAAAACATTCTTTTAAACGAAGAAAAGTGATTGATTCAGATGGAAGTAACTCTGAAAGTGAAGAAGAGAAAAGACCCAGGAAGAGAAAGAAGAAGCGTCATCATCATGACTACCCTTCCTCATCAAGTGAAAGTTCAGGTCATGAACAATGGGTAGAGGAGACACCAACTAGCAATGAAAAACAAATAGACAAAAAATACACCGATGACTTTGAATACAAACATTCCAATCATTCCAAACATTCCAATCATTCCAGACATTTCAGCAGCCATAGTAGAAAAGATAAGCTCAGATCTCATAAAAAGAGCTAACCCAAAAATTTAATATTATAATTATATATAAATTATTATTGTATAATTATTTTATTGGGGTGTGGTTGTAGGTTGTAAGTAAGTTTGTAACTATAGTGACCACTAAACATATGGACACTGTAACTGATTTTCCAATTTGGCAAGATAGAGATATTCGTTTTGATCTATCAAGCAAGTCAGTTATATATAATGATAATAACAGGTGCTAATTTTGTGATTTTTAGATTAATACTTCCCAGAGCTGGTGAAGTAGTTATTGATAAAATTAATTATGTAGAGGACACAAAAGGCAACAATGGTGTTACAGGTATTGTGTGTGTTCATTCCACATTGTTCAGGCAAAATAGAATTATTTTTCTCATCCGTTAGTACTACCTCAGTTTACATGTAATCTGGTGAGCCAGCTTTCTCCCCTTTTGGGGAAGCTTGCTCATCACATTAATTTACATGTGGGTGGCGTTAGTATGGTTTGCCTGACCACATCCAATCCGTGATGTCAAAATGTTTTTCCGCTTCATTTTCAGAACATATCCAATACTTGTTGCAGACGCATTAGATCCATGGACTGAATATAAATGTCACCTGACGTTTATGCCACAATGTAGATTATCTGTCAGTATTTATATACCAAACTAATCAATCTATTGCAGTTTAGTAGACTCTCCCTTTCGTTGATTGGGTGTGGCTTGGATATCCAGACTAAGCAGTCATACAACTCATTAATTACTATTCAATTTATCCAGAATGGGAAACTGCAAGCTATAATGAAAGTTTGAGCGTTACATCTGAGGTAGAACCAGCAGCTGATGAAGGGAGTCTATTTTGTCTAACCTAAAAATATTTTACCAGTATTTCATATTATAATTATATACGTATAGGGAAATTTTTTATAACTAATTTGAGATTGATCTGGGTGTCGAGTGTGAAAGCAAGTGTGAATTTATGTAAGCTATATATTATAATGTTAGGTATTGATGATGTCATATGATGTCATATTCACAATTTGTAGCTGTTGGTCTGAGATGTATCACTCAAATTAAAGCTCGACAGTCGTTATCAGTGAGTTCCCTTGATTCTATTTTTAGAAACAAACCTTTCATGTCATTTGTTACTATTTTAGAAACAAGCCTCTAACACTTTTGTCATTTGTTACTATTTTTAGAAACAAGCTTTAGCACATGTCATTTGTGACTATTTTTAGAACAAGCTTCTAACACTTCTGTCATTTGTAGAAACAAGCCTCTAATAATAGAAGCAATAATGCTCTCATTTGTTACTATTAATAGAAACAAGCCTCTAACAACAGAGATAATGCTTTTGTCATTGTTACTATTAATAGAAACAATCTTCTAATGAGAATCTTGCCATGTTACTATTTTTAGAAAAACAATTCTGAGGTAATAATATTTCTTTTGTTACTATTTTTAGAAACTCAAAGGACAAACTGAGTCTGTTTATTTACTTACAAAGTATAAAGACACACAATTTGAATTCATATTCACTAATCTGGTAACAAAATTATAAATGTATTTACATGTATGTCTCGTGTTGTATAGTAATCACCACTTTTAATTACAATATTACAATTAATTTTGTATAATTATAATAGAGACTTACTTATGAACAATAAAAGTGCCCATTATTGGCCAATTTTCATTTTTAGTTAGTTATAGTTATTGCAGTAGACTTGTAATTTAGTTATATATAGTTAACTAAAAGTCATAATGCCTTACTAAAAGGGTTTTAGTTATAGTTAACTAAAACCTTATAATTATGTGAATTATAATGTTATTTTAATAGTTAGTTATGTAACAATGTTTTTATTACATAATAATGAACACACCGAGTCTATAGTTTATATATGTATGTACATGTTTATGTATTCACATATTCCCCCAGGTGTCAGATAATCCCAGACTCTTTTCTACAGTGGTAGCTGTAAATAGGTATACATTATAATATCACATTATGCTAACAATAATTATGATGTATTGTACAGAGCATATGAAACATCCAAGCTATACAGAGAAGTGAAATTAAGAGGAGCTATAGTTGAAAACAAATCTTTGAAACTATTACCATTGGAACAGGTTTATAATAAGGTATGATTGTTCATTAACACTAACCAATATGATGAACCATTCACCCATTGTATACCATTCCCCTATCCATTATGCCATGAACTACTATCATCTACTTGTATCAGTATGGTGAACCATTGTACCATTCCCCTATCCATTATACCATGAACTACTATCATCTACTGTATCAGTATGGTGAACCATTGTACCATTCCCCTATCCATTATACCATGAACTACTATCATCTACTGTATCAGTATGGTGAACCATTGTACCATTCCCCTATCCATTATACCATGAACCAGTATCATCTACTGTATCAGTATGGTGAACCATTGTATCATTCCCCTATCCATTGATTCATTATACCATGAACCAGTATCATCTACTGTATCAGTATGGTGAACCATTGTATCATTCCCCTATCCATTATACCATGAACTACTATCATCTACTATATCAGTATGGTGAACCATTGTACCATTCCCCTATCCATTATACCATGAACTACTATCATCTACTGTATCAGTATGGTGAACCATTGTACCATTCCCCTATCCATTATACCATGCACCATTTTATTAACACTAACCTATACATCATCTACATCAATATGTGACTTCAATCGATGTACCATTCTCCTATCCATTCTCCTATCAATTCTACCATTTATTTTACAGATCAATGGAGTGATGAACCTCTGTAGTGATCAAGGAACATTGGGCACTATGTATATAACTAATGTCCGAATTGCTTGGCATGCAAACACAAATGAATCTTTTAACATGAGTGTTCCATATATGCAAATGGTACAAGATTGATGTATTGAGTGTGATTGTTGTGTAGAATTATGTTTCTAAAAATAGTAACATGGCAAGCCTCTATCTTAGAAACTTGTTTCTAAACATAGTAACATGGCAAGCCTCTATCTTAGAAACTTGTTTCTAAAAATAGTAACATGGTTTGTTTCTACAAATAGTAACATAGTAACAAATGATTATTGTATACTGATGTTACACAGGTTAGTGTGAGAATCAGAGACTCCAAGTTTGGTCTAGCTATGGTTGTTGAAACACTAAAAGAAGTTAGTTTTGACATATCCAGTATCTATTCAATTGACTTGTGAGATCAATTGTCTCCTCATTCATTGTGTTTCTCTCATCCAATTTACACTAAATATCATTTAATTCTATTAAGATTGACGGATATGTTTTGGGTTTTCGTATTGACCCTCACGACAAATTAAAATCAGTTGTTCATGAGTTACACAGCCTATATCAGGTAACATACACTAACACTGTAGATACGTTTGGATTCAATTTTACTTCATTTGTAGGTCTTTCATAGACACCCAATTTTTGGCGTGGAATATAAAGCTGACAGTACAGAAGTAAGTTAACTAAACCTGTCAAACAGGTTTAGGTTTACACTCGTCACTTCATACTATAATTATACTTCATATCATTATTTATTGATAATTGTTGTGTTAAACCAAACATTAACTGCTGTCTTCTTTAATGGGTATAAACAATATTCTTTATAGTGAAGTTATGCATTGACTATAACATTGTATGACAGTATGTGTGTGTGTGTGTGTGTGTGTGTGTGTGTGTGTGTGTGTGTGTGTGTGTGTGTGTGTGTGTGTGTGTGTGTGTGTGTGTGTGTGTGTGTGTGTGTGTGTGTGTGTGTGTGCGTACACTGTATATATATAGTAGTTATGCATTGTAAATGCTGTATTATATAACATTGTATGTGTGTGTGTGTGTACTGTATATATGCATTGTAGATACTATAAGATATGTATTATATAACATTGTGTATGTGTGTGTGTTGTAATTATAGTATGATGAAGATATAGAAGAACCACCTCAAGACAATGAGAGATTACAGCTAGAAGATGAGAGTGAGATAGTTAGTGCAGGAAACAAAGCTGATACATTTGCTGTGAGATACGTATGATTTGTCTGTCTTATCCATAAACTCATTTCTTCATCCATCTAATAATTTCACTTTTTTATTTTCCTTTATCCTTCTATTTCAAATTTTTCATCTTGTGTGCCGCCATAGGCATATTTTGCAGACCCTCATAAAGCAGTTGATAGAGAACCTGTTTTCAGCTCTGAACTAGGTCTTGCTATTGAAAAACTTCCAGATGGATTTTTACTGAAAGATCTTTGGGAAGTGAAATAATTCGTAACATTTATCATGTCATAATAATTAATGCACATACAATACATACTAGTTTAATTAAGCATAACAAAATATCACTTATTGAAATTAAATTATGCAATTATTGGTGTATTGTCACCATGGTAACCAGTGCATGCTGTTAATTAGGGTTTAATTAAGTTTGTGGTATAGAGTGGTATCAGTACCTAGCCATCAAGCACCAAGATACAACTTATTATCTATATAATTATAATTGTTCGTTCGTGTGAAGCTTTTTTAGCCACACCTACATATAATAAACAATGGCGAAAAGGTTAAACTATATCTACAATTTTGCAAATGGAGAAGATAAGCAAAATGAAAAGAAAAGTTAAAGAAAGAGAATAAAGGTTGAGTTTGAAATTCTTACACACGTAAAATGCATATATATATAATTTTTTTACGTTTTTACCAAAGGCAGTATTAAGCTAGTATATAATTAAGTAATTACAGATTGTTACAATTGACTATACAAACATACAGTTTTTCAATGGATATAACAGTAAAAACATTATATATATATAATTATAAATAAGTATGTACGCATGTTTTGAAAAACATTATTTGAAATTAGACACTTAAAATATCCTAACTCGTTTCATTTACAATTCATCAATTGGTTGATATGAACGTCTTTTTCTAAACATTACGAAGACAACAGTCAAAACAGCAATGACAGCAATCACTATAAGGACTAGACCAGTTACCCCAAGTCCAACTCCAGTACCCACCCATACATTACACTTGGAACACGTTGATTCCTTTAATGGAATAGGTGATGAAATGACATATTCTTTAGCAAGTACAAAATCAACCAGCAGGAGAATCAACAATAGAATAGAACGTTCCATCTTTCAGTTGTAGACAAGGGGAGAAAGAGTAGAGCTTGTTAAGAGGTCATGTGACTTGTCACTAAAGGGTTAATAATTACAAAACTGGGTGTGGTAGTGTACTAGTGTTATTTTCAACATGATTTTGTTGGTACTGTCTTTGATTGGTGTATGCCTTTCTGTATCCAGTAGTCAGAAGTGCTCATCATGTAGCAGGACCTTACAAAGCCTCTGTGATCTGGACAATGAAGGACTACTGGAAACTCACAGGTCATCTATAAATTATATATATATATATATATTATATATATATATATATAATATATATATATATATAATTATTAATCATATATTTTTTTGTCTCTAGTGGAGGAAAATATTACTATTTCAGGCCATGTACATATATAACATTAAATCATCAGTGTGATAACTCATTGGTAAGATAATAAACCCACACACTGTTAACGTAGTATGAATTATATCTATCATTCTTGTTACACAGGTTTGTGTTAATGATACAGAATCTTGGACATCTTACAACTCTACTGGTCAATATATAAATAACATGTTAATTGTTAATGGAAAGTCTAATTCCAGGTAGACATATCGTATAGAATATAATTAGTGCTATCAGAATTAAACGCTATATATATATGGGGATTTTTTAATGGTTAAATTAACCAAACCCAGCCCCGAATCCCCCTGATGTAGCCCTACCTTAAATCAGTCCCTAAATCAACCACATAATAATATTCAATATAATATTGTGATGGCTCTATTGGATATTGTAAATATAATTGTGGATCCTTATGATTGTTTTCATAATCATTGCGTAATAAGAGAATATCTAAAATCATGTGACACATCATGTGACTCTTATACATCATGTGACTGTTTTGATTTCTGTTTGTACCTTAGTTACAAATATAAGATTAGCTCTATGTAATTATAATTAAAACGATAATGTATTATGATTGTTATATGCTTGTATGCTATCCCCTCGACTCTCTTATATTCTCTCTTCTGTCTCTTCCTTCACTCTCATCTTTCTTCTCTACATCACTTCATACAGAGTTTTTTTTATTTTTTATTTCAGAGTGTCTGTGACAATGGTTTGTAATCTTTCAGTAGATTCCAGTATATTGACTGTAACAAATGATAACCCATCTGATTTGGTATGTTAATAATAGACACATAATGGATAGATAAATTGATAGATAGATAGATAGATAGATATATAGATCATAAATACATGGATAGATGGATTGGCAAGCAAATAAATATATCTAAAAGGAGGACAATTTACATGTTTGGAAATAATTATTGATCCATTGGATGGTTCTTTAAATACGAGTATGGATTTATGATGTGTCTTTTTATTTTAGGAATTACAAGTGGACAGTCCTTTGGGTTGTGAATCATTGCTCCATGCTATAAGCAGTGTGGAACTTGAATCATCTATGTTTCCATCTATGTCCCCATCCTCGTTTATGTCTCCATCACCATCTATGTCCCCATCCTCGTCTATGTCTCCATCACGATCTATGTCAACATCCTCATCTATGTCTCCATCACCATCTATGTCCCCATCCTCGTCTATGTCTCCATCACCATCTATGTCAACATCCTCGTCTATGTCTCCATCACCATCTATGTCCCCATCCTCGTCTATGTCTCCATCACCATCTATGTCCCCATCCTTGTCTATTTCTCCATCACCATCTATGTCCCCATCCTCGTCTATGTCTCCATCACCATCTATGTCCCCATCCTTGTCTATGTCTCCATCACCATCTATGTCCCCATCCTTGTCTATTTCTCCATCACCATCTATGTCCCCATCCTCGTCTATGTCTCCATCACCATCTATGTCCCCATCCTTGTCTATGTCTCCATCACCATCTATGTCCCCATCCTTGTCTATTTCTCCATCACCATCTATGTCCCCATCCTCGTCTATGTCTCCATCACCATCTATGTCCCCATCCTCGTCTATGTCTCTATCACCATCTATGTCCCCATTCTTGCCTATGTCCCCGTCCCCATCCCCATCCCCATTCTCTACAACAACAAGTTCCCAGTCCACAACTGCAACTACCCAGTCCACATCCCTATCCAACCCCACAATAACGATTTCCCAGTCCACATCCCCATCCAACCCCATAGTAATAAGTTCCCAGTCCCCATCTCCATCATATTTTACTTCTATTTCACCAACAAATACAAAAAAAGCTTCAACTGGCAATTCTTTATCTTGTACAGCAAAATTACTCATTGCATTGGGTATAGCGATACCGTCTACTGCTGTACTGGTTGTCATAGCAACACTACTCATTTTGGTGTGCTGTAAAAAGCGCAAGAAGGGAGGCAGTACGTATGTACGTTTGGCCCCTACAGTATACTTTGATGATGATGATAGCTAATCACAAACTCAAATTTACATAAACATGTTCGCATGATATAATTAATGATATTTTAAAAGAATTGATTTTTTGTCTGTGGTAATTACTAACCTTTTGATTGTAACCATATTGTTTGTTTTGTAAATAGGTATTTAGTTTCGCGATCTTTTTTATATTTACATTACTATTTTAGTTGTTAAATAACTATTATTGTAATATAGTTACCATGGAAACAAAAGTTCCATATAATTTGTATGAGAAATTCCATATTGTAGTACAAGTCACATGATCAAGGTTGGTTGTTATCCTGGAAGTCACATGACAGGAAGTATTAATAACCAATTAACCAATAAAATTAGTGCACTATTTTAAACATTCAATCACTGGGAAATATCACTCATTAAATACATGTATCCTAGCATATTCAACTGGTGATATATCCAGTAAACAAACAAAAAAAAAAACCAACAATTTGTAAATATCCAAAAAGTGTATGTATTAATAAGTTAATGGAGTGTCAAAATATTTAGTCACTAGCTAAGAGATTCCTAAGTCTGAATCCATGAAAATATGGTAGTTTTGGAACTATTCCAATTAGCAGTGCTGCTATGTTTAATGCTGTTAGTATGACATCATGAATAGTGAAGAAGGCAGCTAGAAAAAACCTAAAGAAAAAAAATAAATAAATAAAAATAATAATTATAATTATTTTTCCATGCTATCCTTATATACGTATAGTATCTAATGTGATTCCGTATGTTCAATTAAACGTTTTCTACAAATATCTTAAATTAAATTTGGCTATTCTAACCACGCCTTCTCAGGCTCACCCCATAATTAATGATGCATGCATTATTCAATGTTACTATCATCATGGTGATAGCTATATGCTATTGTGATAATGGAAATGTGGTTACAGGCACATGCATTTGATATTGTCTCGCCTCAAAACCCACAACCACATGCAAAAACATGCGAAGATGGTGAGGAATATTTCTGGTGAGATCAATCTTGACAAAAAGCTGGAAGTTTTTTCGTTGAACGGCTCTACAAGTGGTATATGGAAGTACTTGGTTTCTCTGCTAAAAATGGAAAACACTCAGAATATGTATCCAAATTTTAGTTCTACTATCGTAATAGTATTCACTATCTTTCAAGTATCTTAGATTTCATGAATGTTAAAACTTGCACTATCGTCCAGCTCTACAGTACTTATCCTATCAGTCTTGTATATTAACAGGATACTCTTGTATATGAACAGGATACTCTTGTATACACTGTATACATACTTCAGTCTTTGTACTTAATTGTGAAACACAAGATACACACAATAATCTTTACAAGGATTGCTGTCGGGACCGACAGCTTTATATCCCCCCTCCAAAGGATGCGGTGATAAACACCTCATCATTTTTTAGGGTAGAGCTGAATATACTCATACGTGAAAAAAAATCCTGTACCTAGTGGGGCTCGAACCTGCAACTTTTCGATTGCAGGCCAGCACTTTAACCAGCAGGCCACTAGTATCCCTTACAGTTCCAACATTAATCAGTCGTTTAACATAATATGTAATTAGTATGACATATAATGATAACAATCAGTGTTTAGCTTTCATATTCATAAACACTTTTGTTTATGCACTCATACATGCAATACGGTAACTATGGCAACTACAATGAAATCACAATAAGCTAGACTATTGATGTCTTTGAGCTTGTGGTAATATTCAATTAGTGATGGTTGCATCAGATGTTAAAAGTCAAAATATTTAGTAAATAAAATCATATATTTTATAATACATACACACACCTGTACAGTATAATTACAAATAAAATGTTAGGAGTTTCCCCATTTACTACTATAAATAGAAAACTGCACTCCATACGGACAGCTACCCAAAATAATTATATATAATAATGTTATATAATTATACAATAACACATCACAACCCATCCACTATTTATAGTAACAAACCACAACCCACCTACTATTTATAGTAACAAAACCACAACCCATCCACTATTTATAGTAACAAAACAACAACCCATCCACTATTTATAGCAACAAAACAACAACCCATCCACTATTTATAGTAACAAAACCACAACCCGTCCACAGTAACAACCACAACCCATCCACAGTAACAAACCACAACCCATCCACTATTTATAGTAACAAACCACAACCCATCCACTATTTATAGTAACAAAACAACAACCCATCCACTATTTATAGCAACAAAACAACAACCCATCCACTATTTATAGTAACAAAACCACAACCCGTCCACAGTAACAAACCACAACCCATCCACAGTAACAAACCACAACCCATCCACTATTTATAGTAACAAACCACAACCCATCCACTATTTATAGTAACAAAACCACAACTCATCCACTATTTATAGTAACAAAACAACAACCCATCCACTATTTATAGTAACAAAACCACAACCCGTCCACAGTAACAAACCACAACCCATCCACAGTAACAAACCACAACCCATCCACTATTTATAGTAACAAACCACAACCCATCCACTATTTATAGTAACAAAACCACAACTCATCCACTATTTATAGTAACAAAACAACAACCCATCCACTATTTATAGTAACAAAACAACAAGTTCAACAACCCATCCACTATTTATAGTAACAAAACCACAACCCATCCACTATTTATAGTAACAAAACCACAATCCATCCACTATTTATAGTAACCAAACAGCTTAACAAGTTGATGGCCTATAGTCAGTCTCATATGATATAAGAAGCATTGTTAGGGTTATATAAGGATGTTTTTGTTCTTACTCTAGCATGAAATCATTGTAGTTTGTGGTTTGTATAAGTATTTTGAATGCATAATATAGCTAGCATTCCCACAATTCCACCAATTCACCCTGCCCACCTAGAATGCATGACATAATGTAATGAACACTAAATGATCGAAGATGCATAATTATGGTAGTAGTGTGTATTTTGATATGTGCATTCATGACTATAGCAAACATTTCTTTTCATATATAACTACTAAAACGATAAAGTGATGGTGTGTCAGGAAGACACTGTATGGAGGGCGGGTGCGGTTTGAAATTATTTTTCGAGAAAGTGTCCTTTCCAAGTCACATTTGTGTAAAACTTACAGTATTATGGGGACAGTCATCAGAAACTTTCTTGTTGCCGTGAACTGCTCACCATAATCTAACTGTTCCCAATTAGTCAACAGCTGGTCTTCTCTTTGGTCCATTGTCTCGTACGGTGAGCTCTTCACACAATGAAACATGATGTAATTACCCTGTAGAGGTAATCAATATGTACTAATTATGAGTTTATTTTAATTACAATCTCACCACATTGTGTATGATATTAGTCAATGTCCATACCATTGATACACTTAGTACTGGAATACAATTGAGCAAGAAGTTTAAAAATACAACAGACATGAGATATCCCATCCACATTCCTCGACTATTAAGCCATAGGGCATTTTGTTTGATAACTGATGCTGTTGTGCCTCCTAGCATGTTTGTTGAAGGGTGTGGCTATAAGACTTACTGTAATGATTATAATAATGATTAGCTTTGAAGCTTGCACCAGCTGGAGGAAGAGGTGTTAACTGTTTGCATATGTATGATTTCATCAATTGTATCATCACATATATATAATTATATATATACACTGCAATTAATTAAAAGTCCAGAGTGTTAAGACAGTCGAGTTCGTATGCTATTTGGAGTTGGTGGAAATATGGCCTATTCCTTGGAACAATGTGAGAAAATTGAAGATGAAGAAGATATCAATGACAGCCAGTCCACTCAGATACTGGGAATAGTCCCACTTAGTAGAAATGGAGGTGGTGGTGACAAGCAGTTTGAAAAAAATCTCATATTTAAAGCCCATATGAAGTTAAAATTTCGTAGAGCCTCTTCTTTCTCCCCATCCTCCTCTGATAATTGGCTATCCTGGATGCAGCATGTCTTCCTTCGTAGGACTAGTTCTGTAGATGATACTAGTTATGACAACGATTCAACTTTCACAGTATATTTGGAACAGAAGTCTCCACAAAAAGAATCACAAATATTTAAAGTATTCAGCTCTCATTTTCACGATGAGTCAGCTTTGGCGTTGGATTCTCTCAAACGCACTCTGCAACCTTTTGCAGATTCCAGTCTCCCATTTGATCTGCTTGAACTGTTAGTCCTACCACAACCCAAAACACTATCGGAGTTGCCACCAACCATCATTAGCTATTTACAAAATGAAGTAGAGCGTGAAACAGAATGGGTTTCACTTGCAAATCTCCAAATCAGTAAATTATCATTAGCCTACCATGCATGTGTTCTAGGTGAAGTAGATGTTCTAAACCTCTTAATAGAAAAGGGAGCTGATATCATGTTTGAGGATCAGTCCACAGGTAATAGTCTTATTCATATATCAGCGAAATATAGCCATCATTGTTTAGTCTCTGTGCTTGATATATTACGAAACACGTTATCACTTTCCGATTTCCATAATTTCTTGAACAAACCCAACCACAATAGTTTTGACTCTCAGAAAATTAAACAACCGCATGAAATGCAGACGATTATGATGGGTCTGGCTCAGGTCATTGTTCCCAGTATGGCCCCACACAATATATCACCACTACCTAGGAGAAAAAACCAGCCCGGAGTGACCCCGCTAATGTTAGCCTGTGCTGAAGAGAATATAACATCAATGGGAGTGCTATTATCAGAAGGAGCTGATCCTAATGCTTGTGATCCATCAAGAGGCACAACAGCTCTGCATATAGCTGTAACATTGGGAAATATTTCTCTAATACAGATTTTGCTCAGCTTTGGTGCTGATTTGTATGCAAAGAATGAAGATGGTGACAGACCTCAAGATCTCTTGAAGAAAAATCCAAACGAAAATTCCACCAAATGTGAACAAATTTTAGAAAATATTAGGTATCTACGAAAAAGAAGTGAAAAGGTACAAGGGCATGTAGAAGTACCAAAGAAAACCAAGAGAGGAATGTTCTTATTGAGCTTAGATGGGGGAGGTACTCGAAGCATCATACCAGCTTATATGTTGCATTTCATTGAACAGCGAATGAAATATATATCAAAGAAAAGTGATATTAATATATCAAATTATTTCAATTGGTTGGCTGGTACAAGTGCTGGTTCTAACATGACATTGGGTATGATTTACAATCAATGCACTCCTGCAAAGACGATGAGAATTATAGTCTCGGAGAGAGATAAATTATTTTCTGGAAAAAGATTATATGCTGAAGAAAATCTTGATGAATTTATCAAACGTTTTGTTGGAGAAGATAAATACATTGATAGTGTGCGTGAACCTAGAGTAATAGTACCAACAACACTTGCGGATCGTACTCCACCAGATTTAGCTTTGATTACTAATTACCGTGACAACCCAGATAACAATAGAAAATGGAAGGTTTGGGAAGCAGTCCGAGCGTCAGCTGCAGCTCCCACTTACTTTCCAGCCTTTGAGAAGAAATACTATGACGGTGGAATAATGGCAGCAAACCCTACTTTAGTTGCTATGACCGAGGCTCTAAATAATAGTACTGAGTCTCTTAGTTTAGTACTTTCACTTGGAACTGGAGTTATCCCCTCGGAATCTGTGGATACAGTGGATGTTGTATATCCACGCTGGTCATCTTTCGTATCGGATATCAAACAAGATTTGAGATTCATGCCTCAACTTATAGATCTCCTCACTGCTAATTTGCAAAACCATAAACAATCGGTTTTACAAGCTGAATGTTGGTGTCGAAGTATGGGAACAAAATATCAACGCTTCTCTCCACCAGTTTCTTCAAACCATGATTTAGACACTAAAGACGATACTGCATTAGCAGAACTAATCTTCGATGTTTACGTTTACTGTTTAGAAAATGCTCAAGAAATTGAAAATATTTCTTGTCTACTATTGAGCCATGGACCACAGCACAATACTCACTTACGTAATTAATTATTATTAATTTTTAATTGTATAATTATAATAGTGTACATTTTACTGAAAGACTTATGGCAATTTTACACATTCATTATAATTTCACAAATTTTATTATACAACTATGGATTTAATTATCATTATGTAATGATATATAGTACTAGGGCTCTGTGAATTGTAGTCCATAGTACATACCATAAATAAAATAAATTACATCAACACTTGTCAACTAGTCATTGAGTGTATAAATATCCCAATAATATCCTATTAATATCTTATTAATATACTGCTTTATACTGTTCATTACATGCGATATAAGACTCCAGATTACCAACATCATAACGTCCTGATATATTAAAAATAAAGACACTCCTCCTATAATCAAAACACATAACAACTAGAAATAAATTATTAAACATTCGATTTCAATATGAATGAACACAAGTACAAAATATGTGTGTATCCTCACTATAATACATCATATTATTATAATGTGAGTGAATTATACATTCTACAAAGTTACTTAATTTGGTTTTGTTTTCACATATAAGGGATGTCGACTAAGTGCTGATGGAAATATGTTTATAATGTCATCAGCACTTGAATCCTGTGTAGAGTGAAAACATTTACATACAACATTCTAAATATAATTCCAAGTAACACTTGAATCCTGTCTAGAGTGAAAACATTTACATACAACATTCTAAATATAATTCCAAGTAACACTTGAATCCTGTCAGGGCAAGGACAAACACACAAACCCTTGTTAAATATAGTACTTGACATCCTGTCTATGTGATTACATGTATACACACAATCTATTAAATATAATTCCATGTGCACTTGAATCCTGTCTGAGCAAGGACATATACACAAACCCTTGTTAAATATAGTACTTGTCATCCTGTCTATGTGATTACATGTATACACACAATCTATTAAATATAATTCCATGTGCACTTGAATCCTGTCTGAGCAAGGACATATACACAAACCCTTGTTAAATATAGTACTTGTCATCCTGTCTATGTGATTACATGTATACACACAATCTATTAAATATAATTCCATGTGCACTTGAATCCTGTCTGAGCAAGGACATATACACAAACCCTTGTTAAATATAATTCCATGAGTACTTGACATCCTGTCCATGTGATTACATGTATATACACACAATCCATAATTCCAAGTAACACTTAAATCCTGTCTGGGCAAGGACATATACACAAACCCTTGTTAAATATAATTCCATGAGTACTTGACATCCTGTCCATGTGATTAAATGTATACACACAATCCATAATTCCAAGTAACACTTAAATCCTGTCTGGGCAAGGACATATACACAAACCCTTGTTAAATATAATTCCATGAGTACTGGACATCCTGTCTATGTGATGATTCATCCATTCATCCTAATTACATAACCAAGTAACTCTGCATGATATATTTATACATACTTATGTTACAAAAAACAGCTACCTGTGGATACGTAATTATACTGAGTGTGTTGAGTTCACACTCATGTAGGCAT
Organism: Petrosia ficiformis; assembly: GCA_947044365.1. Taxonomy (NCBI): domain Eukaryota; kingdom Metazoa; phylum Porifera; class Demospongiae; order Haplosclerida; family Petrosiidae; genus Petrosia; species Petrosia ficiformis. The sequence continues at coordinate 4,909,042 of OX345650.1, read as the reverse complement.
AGGAATTATAAATGTATGTACCAGTGTATTTAGATCAACAATTTATGAATGTGTGAACAGCTTTCACACAGCAATAGCTTCATGTAATAGTAATAATATTCATGATTACATGTATACCAACAGTTACATATATATAGTGTATACACACATGTAGCTGTCAATACACTCTGAGGAATGTGTAAATTCTTGCTTACACAGCTGTCAATACACTCTAATGAATGAATGAATTCTTACTCATGTAGAGGACATACGAGTATAAAGGTATGTAGTACATACAGTCATACATAAAATTATATACATGTGTATATACAGCACATATGGGCATTTTTGATAAATGTGTGAATAGCTGTCACACAGGTAGGAATGAAACAACTATGCATAGATGAAGGTAACGATATTCATTAGATCAATGTAATTATAAACATCAATTTTACCTAAGTTGTAAAATACTTATATATGATGAATGTGTGAATTCTTAATGCATGACATGGACACATGATCTAAAATTGCTTGGTTGCATATGAAGAATGTATGCACATGAAACTAAATATTTAAATGTAAATATGAGAGGAATGTATGTATATAATAGAACACATTTAAGCGGAATTATGATCACATAATTAAAACATTTTACTATAATTAAGTTATGTACATGACTACATGTATGTCTGAAAATAGAATACAGTGTTCTGCCCACGCTAATTGGGAATAACTACCACTCAGCATGAATTAACCACCTCTTAGATAATACATATATAGGCTATTGAGACAGTATTAAGTATATACTGGATAAACAGCACTAAATGCATGTAGAATCCAACCATGACTCTAAATATCCTGGGCAAAACACTGAGAATAGTTACGTACTTTGAGCATAAATACTTTACGTAATTTCCTGTGGCATCTCTGTCAACTAATGGAGCATTCTAAAAGGTATGAATAGAATATAAATTCAGTATGAGATTCAGTCTCATTCCCAAACTATAAAGTTTTAGGAATGAGTCTATTTACCTTTTTTTTTTCAAGAAACTGTTTCATTATTGATAGAGAACCGGAAGAGAAAATGTAAAAACATGGGCACTGAAAAATGATAATTGGAACTTTAATATTATAATAAAGAATATAAATATAATTCCGTAGAGATTTACAAAGATGATATTACATTCTTCGGCCTATCTTTGAACTTCAATTAACAACACAATAACAAGACATTACTACATTACTACATTACTATAGTACTGTACTATATACTATTATTTTGTTAATAGAAATAACAATATAGATAGATATGTCCAAGTGTATACATAGTATGACTTACAGCATTACGAGAGCTAGTTGAGTCGGGAGAAGGTTTTTCAAGAAATGATGTCACACAACCAGATTCATTCACCTCAAGAATACCAACTTTACTTGTTGCTATGGAGATACAGCATATTTAATTGGTGTGTTTAGTTATTGGTTTCACTTACCACTATCTGCACACTGGTAACAGAGAACAACTGCCCCTCCATGTGTCGAACATGAAGTGTCATTGAATCGATCAATAGCACTTTTAAAAGAGAAATCATCAAAGAAGAGTGTATCACTGTTAAATGAATAGGAGATTACAATGAACATGATATAGGCATCAAACTCACCCGCCTATCACTGTAATGTCATCTTGAACTTTAAAATGGTTGATGGCTAACTCCATACACGCCACAGCTCCAAGTCTCTGTTCATTACAAGTAGTGCCATCAGATACTAACTTCACATTAGGATAATCAGTAGCCCATTTCTGAAATGATTCTTTATTTATTTCATTAACCTGTGTCGATAAGACAGTGTGCATGCATGCGTGAGTATCGTTGTTTTAGTTAACGATAACTATAATCCCTTTTAGTAAGGTTTTATTAATAACTTTGGTAGGTGTATAATTGCATTGCATATGCCATTACATATGCTAAAATTCGTCCATGCACAACATAATCACCATACGATATGACTATCAAGAACTTAAAAGTTGAGAAAGTCACAAAGAATCGTTCAAAGTTTACAAGTAGAGGTACTAATAGATAAGCAAGCTAACACAGGAAGTATGCACACCTTCATGGCTTCACTGCTTATACGTAAACATTAATCATAATGACCAGCTGTTTCCTGTACGTGTGTATATAATTATATATAATTAT
>OX345650.1:4736871-4901871 GCA_947044365.1 Petrosia ficiformis | reverse complement strand
TAGATCAAGTGAGAGCAATGACAGAGGATACTACTCGACTGATTGTACATACCTGTACAATTCCTCAAACAATTCTATAAGTCCAGCAGCTACTTCTAACCACTCCTATTCATCTATTTTTGACCCCTCCTCTTCATTTATTTTTGACCCCTCCCCTTTCCCTTCTAATGGAATGTCTCCGTCTCCGTCTCCGTCTCCTTCTCCTTTAAACTCAGAATCGGATTCATCTAACTCACCTGTACCTATTAATATAGTATCAATTGCTCTTATCTTAGTTGGAGTTATAGGAGCTAGATTTGGATTGTGGATGTTCGATCTTGCTGTTTCACAGTTGATACAAGAACGAGTTATCGAAGAGGAAAGAGGAGTGGTTTCTGGTATTATGAATGCCATGAATTCCAACATGGATATGTTACAATATGTATTAGTCGTGATTGTGCCACGCCCTCAAGATTTCCGATATTTAACTCTCGTTTCCTATACAAGTGTCTCAACAGGTCTGTTTTTGTATGTCCTGTATGTATTTAGAGCATATGGATACACTCTTAACTCGTGCTCCAAATATTGCCGAAAGCAACGACCTCGACCTCAACCTCAACTTAGTTTGGTAACACATATTGTCAATGATGAGTTATAGTTAATACAGGGTATCGAATGGTTGGTTTTGTGTGTGAATTTATCAGACACTATAATTTTGATACATACTTATGTAGTAAAAGTAAATTACATATTCAAAACAGCAACTCATTGTTGATGAGTTTATGGAGACATTTTGTCGTGATTTTGTACGTACAATTTTATGATTATAATTACATTTATATATAATTATGTGTGAAAAGATTATTCAAATAAAGAATTTGTAAACAGCAAAAATGATTCACAATATATTTAGCAATTTAGCGTTCTATAAAATTTTCAGAGATAAGTATAAACTATAATAGTAATAGATATTTTATAGTATTGATCACTACTCAGAGGATTTCTGTTTGAGTGTTTTAGCATTCAGCTGTGAAATGAAAACAATGTATAACACCGTGAACTATGATAGATGGGATGAGATGGATGGACCATTGGATGAATAAACCAGACTAATGATTGAATGGACCATTGGATGAATAAACGAACTGATGATTGAATGGAATAAACCATTGGATGGACTGATGATTGAATGGACCATTGGATGGACTGATGAATGAATGATATAACGAATGAAACAATTGGATAGACTGATAATGGATGAACAAATGGACTAATGAATGTATAGATGGATGACTGGATGGTCTGATGGATGGGATGAATGGACCATTGGATGAACTGACAAACAAATGGACTAATGGATGTACAGAGGAATGAATGATGTACAAATGGATGAATAGACCACTGGACTGATGGATGGATGAATGGATGAATGAATGGACCACTGGATGGTCTGATAGAATGATGCAACTAAGACAAAGAAACAACTGAAACTCAATACTAACTAGTCCATTCACAACTCTTCCTTCAGCCATGGCTATAAATTCATCTGCAATTTCTTCAGCAACTTTTTTCTGTGCTTCTACAGTGCTGGCACCAAGATGAGGAGTGCATATAACTTTCTCCTGGTCTAAGAGGGATCTGTTAGTTGGTGGTTCCTCACAGAACACATCAAGTCCTGCACCTCCACATTGCCCACTCTGAAGGGCTCTCACAAGAGCCTCTTCATCGATAATACCACCTCTAGCAACATTAATTACACGAACACCTTTCTTGCATTTAGAAAATGTCGCATCGTTCAATAAACCTACATTTACAATACATTTTATCATTATCTAGATATATATTTGTAATCAAAGCCCCTGCCATCAGTAACTTGTAACAAAAAAGGGGATTTAAGTCTCAAGACTCTCCCCCTCTCCTCATATCACTAACCTTTTGTAGCTGGTATAAGTGGAGTATGAACTGTTATAAAATCTGCGATTGGCCATATCTTCTCAGTTTCCATCCACTCAACTCCAAATTTAATAGCTTCGGGAGCGGGAACCAGTGGATCATAACCAATGGTCTATTAATCAATATATTGATTATACAATATTAATGTAGTTTAGAACACATACCTTCATTCCAAATCCCTGCATACGAGTTGCTACCTCTCGACCAATATGACCCAAACCAATGATACCCAGTGTTTTTCCTTGTATCTCTATACCCATAAACTATTTAGGAACATACATACATACGTACATACATACATACATACATACATACATACTACATACCTACATACCTAGATACATACATACATACTACATACCTACATACCTACATACATACATATTCATAACTAACGATTTTACTCCACGACATAATTATAAATACATACCCTTTTCCTCTCCCATTTACCAGCTTTGACACTTGCATCACCTTGAGGTATATTTCTATTGATAAATATGAAAACACAATGAAGTGAATCAAAGAGATTGAAGTATAGTAAAGACTAAGTTCCTTATTGCTTTCTGTATACATCACGTGAGAATATAATAAACATAATAAAATTAATTATTCTTTATAAAAGAGTGTTTCTAGCAGCAGAAGGGGTTTGGGCCGAAACATTTTTTTGTAAAGAATATTGTATTGTGCTTTACGTGATAATATAGTTAAGACTGTACTATGATATGAATTCCTGTAAATACCTTGCTAGTGCTAACATCATAGCACAAGTCAATTCAGCTGCACTGATACTGTTACCAGCAGGGGTACTATGAGAAAGAGAGAGAGAGAGAACGAGAGAGAGAGAGAAGGAGAGAGAGGGGGAGGGAAGGAGGGAGTGAGAGAAATGTTAAATCAATAGTCCTGTCTTACTTGATTACAGAAACTCCATTAGCACTTGCAGTAGGTATATCAATATTATCCACACCTGTACCAGCTCGGCCAATTGCTTTTAGCTTTGTACCAGCATTAATAACCTCAGCTGTTACTTGGGTACGAGATCGAACAATAAGACCATCATAATCCTGTATGGTTGTATACAGACTCTAATCACACATTCACAAAAACCTGCATGTACAGTAACTGACTTTATTAACTATGATGGGAGCTACACTTTAGTCAACTGTACTTCTAAGTAGTACTATAGTACTACTTTGTACTGTAATCATAGTATTTTGTAAATTCCCTTTGTATGTGATAGCATAGTACTAAGGTGTAATACTGTGTAGTACATTCAAAGTACAGTGTACTTCACTCACAAAGTACACTGTAGTCAATGGAAGTACAGTGATAGTATGTAAACTTAATAATGTCAGGTACTGTATTGACAGTATTGTAAGCACTTCTAATTATTTACTCAATATTATAATACATATATATATATATATATATATATATATATATATATATATATATATAGGCTGCAGTCTACACTAAATCTAGATTCTACACACACTATATATATATATATATATATATATATATATATATATATATATATACCTTGATGCACAATAACAAATCTTCTTTGGTTATCCCTGGCCGCACGTCTACAGTAAAACCAGCCTTTTCCAGTCTATCAGGACAGCAGCTGTCAATAGAATCACTGATTAATACACGTTTATCTCCTAAAGACATAGTGACTAACAGACTCTGTTTGCAGACTATATTGGAAAACAAAAGGTCATTGAGACAATACCACGTGGGGAGCAATATTCTATGGCTTGCTGTACTGTATATGCAATAGACTTACCTTTACTGATGGCTGAAGGAGGTGATGGAAAGAAACCTGTTTTTGGACAGAGATATCTCACAGAACCGGATAAAGTCTTTCAACACAATGCCTGGTAGGTACTATATAGGTTAGCACATGGTAGAAACATGCTAGTATATATCATATCAACTCCACCCATGTTATATATGACCTCTATCATACACACACTTAGTCACATATTATGGACATTATATGTATAAACATAGGGATCATATACAATGGGAAGAAGACCATAAAAAACAAGCAGAAGAAAAAGTATTAAAGAATTCCATGGAAAAACTGTCTTTGCAAAAACAAGGTTTTCAGTTCAGTCGTTATATATATAATTATTATCTTAGACTTTAAACAATCTCTTTCATTAGTTGAGCTGCAGGATAATGCTAGTAGAAACTGGGACTCATTCTATTCTCAACATCAAAATAAGTTCTTTAAAGACAGACACTGGCTCTTTACAGAGTTTCCCGAGTTGCTAGGCAACCAAGGTGTATTGACATCAGTTTTTGAAGTTGGCTGTGGTGCTGGTAATACAGTATTTCCGATATTACAGACATCAAGGTATGCTATAGCTCATGCTGTTGTAAGGCCAGGTTTTTTAATGCATTATAAGATCATGTGGCCTTTTTTAATAATCTATATAATTATATACATGTTTTAAAATCAGCTTAATCAAACATTAGCATTGAAGTCCACAGAAAAACAGACACTCTCTTTTCAGGAAACAACATGACCGCAGCTGGACTCGAACCACTGACCTTTAGATCAGGAGGCCCAAGCTCCAACCACTAAGCCATGCTGCCTCCTTTAATCAAACATGCTGGATTTGGTGTTTATAGTCTGATTTTGATTTATAGACATAGTTTGGGGGCTTAGGATTAATGGATTTATGTATTAAAAGTTCTGACGGAAGTAGCCTGGCCGGGATCAGGTTGTAAATTGAACTGTAGTATACATGTATGTAACTACGTATATATGTAATTATTATTACTATATACAAATATCAGTCAATATATATCCATTACACAGATCTGATGTCTTTGTTCATTGCTGTGATTTTTCCTCAACAGCTGTAGAGCTAGTGAAGGTATATACAGTATACCACAATGACTATATACATTAATATTATATTATATTAATACAGTACACTACAATGACTATATACATTAATATTATATTATATTAATACAGTACACTACAATGACTATATACATTAATATTATATTATATTAATACAGTACACTACAATGACTATATACATTAATATTATATTATATTAATACAGTACACTACAATGACTATATACATTAATATTATATTATATTAATACAGTACACTACAATGACTATATACATTAATATTATATTATATTAATACAGTACACTACAATGACTATATACATTAATATTATATTATATTAATACAGTACACTACAATGACTATATACATTAATATTATATTATATTAATACAGTACACTACAATGACTATATACATTAATATTATATTATATTAATACAGTACACTACAATGACTATATACATTAATATTATATTATATTATAGAACAATCCATTGTTTGACTCCGCCCATTGCTCTGCCTTTGTTCACGATATAGGAAGTGACACAACACTTCCTATTCCTCCACACAGTATAGATTATGTTGTATTGATATTCGTCTTATCAGCTCTTCCACCAGACAGGTAAATGATCCTATACTTACATACGTATGTTATATTTATTTGTAGAGTTTTACCAGCTCTACAGAAACTTAGTCACTGTCTTAAACCTGGTGGGAAAATCTTATTTAGAGACTATGGACGCTTAGACATGGCCCAGTTAAGATTTAAACCAGGTACATATACATACATACATACATACATACATACATACATACATACACACATATAGTGTATGTATAAATGTATGTATGTGACATACATACATACATACATACATACACACGTACACACATACACACATACATACACACACACATACATACATACACACATACATACATACATACATACATACTTGTACATGTATATGTATGTAACCTTAGGTCAGTGTCTATCTGATAATTTCTATGTAAGAGGAGATGGAACACTAGTGTACTATTTTATAGAAGGTTTGTTATGTAATCTGATTTATTATTGTCATGTGACAACCTATATTAATGTCATGTGACAACCATATTTAAATGTACGTGACAATCATATTTAAATGTATTATTGTCATGTGACAACCATATTTAAATGTATTATTGTCATGTGACAACCCATAGTTTAATGTATTATTATCATGTGACAACCCAGTTTAATGTATTATTGTCATGTGACAACCATGTCAATGCATTATCATCATGTGACAACCCATTTTTCAAAATACAGAAGAGATTGAACATTTGATGAAGAGTGCCGGACTAGGTAAAGAACAGCTGTTAACTGACCAACGTTTACAAGTAAATCGTGGGAAACAGTTAAAAATGTATCGAGTATGGATACAAGGAAAATTCAATAAACCAAACACTTAATTATAACAAAAATCATTATTCAACAGTTATGACTCTATTTTATCATATGAAGATGTGCGTATCACCATCTCCAATAATTCCAAGTCGCTGGCCTATAATTATAAATATGAAGTAATTTATTACAAAAGACATCAATATACCATCTTATTAACACGTTCCAGAATTTCTGATTTGAAGATGTCCAAGTCGTTGGCCTATAATTATAAATATGAAGTAATGTTGAAATTACAAAAACAGATATCAATATACGTACCTCATCATTGTCTAGTGCTGGAGACTCTTCTTGAATATTTTCTTTACCACTGGCTTCAAGTTCTACATCATCTATATGTACATTTGCACTTTCATCCATATAAATATAGATATAGCAACTACTTTACATTGAGCTGGTTATTAATCCTTATGTGTAAGATATCATGTTCTACATACTATTAACTACTGGTTAGCTAAATTATATTGAGCTAATTATATATAATTATATATAATACATAATTAAGAATTTATTCAGCAATACTGTGACTCACTACACTACTCTTTGGTTCAGAATCAGGCAAAATGACAATGTTGTGTATGAATGAGTAGTCTAGTCTACTCACAACTCACATGTGACAACACTTATGAATAATTGAAAAATATCTTTGTGGTTAAGGTTAACACACTGGGCATGCTCAGACATAATAGATTAAGGGTTGAACTTTTGTCTTCTTGTCTTAGAAATGTTGTTACAATTGTACCCAACTGCAGTTGTTACGATAAACACTGTGTTTAGGATGTATTGAACTCTTCATAACTGCTTCTAAAACTAAAGTATATGCTTTTATAGGACAGCTACAACATTTGGAAACAAGTATATGAATAAAGCTGGTCATCTATGTGGAACTACTACTCTTCAATATGAACAAACATTATTCCTGTTAATTTGTAAACTAACAAGTACTTCTAAATGTCTGACAACTGATAAAGTTCATGCCAGACTGATATTAATGTCAATGCTCATGGCTAGAGCTGTGAACTTGATACAATAAGTATAACCAGTTACTGGTTCATCAATAACTGGCAGCTGACTGACTATTATCAATAGGAATACCGAAATTTAATGATTGATATTACACGAGTAATATACTAATTGTGTATAAAACTATGAATCATTGAGTCATTGGTTCAATTTATCAGGATGTGTGAAGAGCGAAGACATTCAGTACTCTTGCACTTGACACAATTACAATCCAAATGCACTGAAAGCAGGTAATACAAAGAAAGACAACGTTTTCAGATTTTGGATTACATGTACATATACGTACAAACTCTTTCCTGCAAGTCAGGATCTCTCTCGACAGGAAAAACCTCAAAATACTCACTTGTGTGATTAGAGAGCAAATGGTTCTGTAAGTGTGTTGTTCCACCACCATGAGCAACTTTCTGGCTACAGAGTTACAGAATGTATGATCTCCCTTATGTAACAATCCACCACTAACCAGGTGAGAAGATCACTTGCTCCATTATCTTATTGTTCATGTGATTATAATAACTATGAGTACGCACCCACTTAATTAACTGGTTAGGCTCAAAATTTAACCTAGTAACCTAAATTTTACATTAAACTGGTCAGTTAACCGGGTTTTGGTCACAGCTCTACTCGTGGCATAATTATCTTGCCACATCATGCAATATAATACGAGACACTTTCAAGGCATTTTTGATTGGGACATATTAGTAACACATGTATTTGCTGTCTGTTAAACTCATTGTCTGTTGACGAAAGCTTGATAAATGTACGAGAATGACTTTAACTCTCTGCTTGTTTTCTCTTTCGACCTTTAGCATGAGGAAGAAGAGGAGAAACATCACCCTGGACAGTTAGTGAATTGTCATTGAAATCCAGGTTAGTTTCATGTTCCCTGTGGTATAGTAGTAATAATATTGTATATATAATTATGTATAAAAATATATATGTAATTATTATACATGACTGGATGAGGGAATTAATTACTTGGATAATAATTATACATTTAACTCACTGTATAGTCTATTCAGCCATTTTGTACAGGAAGCCAACTAAATTAAGTGTTAGTTACAAAAATTACTTAGGTAAATGTTTGCTATTATTTACCATTTATGGTTAGTCTTACGTAACCACGCAGACCCAACTTTATGGGATGGTCTGGTGAATGCATTTGTCAAGAGCTGAACCAAATTGGGTGGGCATTACCATAATAATGAGTTTATTAATAATTTGTGTATACTTATATACAAACAAAATTATCCATAGCCTAAATTATCATACACAAGATCACAATAGTTAAAAGTTCATACCTGTTGGCTAAAGTAGTTCGATGGTCAGTTTTTAGTATATGCTACATTGTAATTATAAAGGAAAATTATGTGACAATTGTTTGCATTTTGTATTCTACCTGCTGGTTATTAACCAACCAACCATACATTAATAATAGACAGTAATATACCTTGGTCTAGAAGATGGAGGAACAGTGGTTGCATTTAAAACTGTTCATATGTATAAGAATCCCCCTTAGTGATAGACAGTTTCGCATACTATCGCCAAGAATTGCCACACAGGGAAGTAGGTTTTCATGCATCATGAAACTAATATCACTAGTGTCGTTACTACCAATGAATACAGCAGTGTGTGAACGAGGGCTTTCGAAAATGAACCAAATTAAATCACAAAGTAGATCTGGTATGGGTAGTGCGATATTAAACTCGTTAATGACTATTTCCATTAAGGGGCCCAATCTTGAAATGTTTGATCCTCAACCTGCTGTTAATCACTGCAGCAGTGAAGCACATCGTAGACCAGGTTATAGAAAGCCGTCAAAGTCCAAACCAATTCTAAGGATGTAGACAGTGATACTTGTTTGTCCAGTGACTATGAACTATCCAGTGTAAGCGATGACGATGACTCTGACTACGAAGGCATTGACCTGTCAGATGATTCAGAGCCCAATTTGGAGAATGATATAAACCAGGAATAGATTTGAATATAAATTAAGAACTATAGATAATATGTAATGAACTCAGCAATCAGAATTCAATTAATATTATATTTGTCATGTTTCTTGTATTGTTGATATAATAAACCTGTAAAAGGAAACAAATAATACTTTTAATAGTTAACTCTTCATTATTAAATATAGTGGGATGCAGTGAGCAAGTATGCTCACCATATTAATTTTCTTATTTGACACCCTGGTCTAGAATTTGGTTTTCTTCATCACTGCTCATTATTGTAGCATCAGATAAGTGATTGAATATTTCATCATCACTATCAAGCATGTCGTCACTATCATTTGATGTACAATCAACTGAACTGTCTGAGTGATTGAGCCCATCCCTTTTAAAAGTAACAGAGAATGTAAAGTTACAACTGTAAATTATATAATATATATTGTATATAATTATTATATATAATTTTCAATAGATAGGCAAAAACATGTATTATTATATACCTAGAGGTCATTTGTATTTCTCCCTCCATGTATATCAAGGAATTCTCTTTTACTTAATAAATTTTAATTTAATCAACCACGTGTAGGACCAACTACTCGATCACATTGATTTGATAAGTTATTATAATGTGAATTATTAGGGGTGCAAAAAACACTATTACATACAGTGTACATTATTATGTATAATTACACATGTACATATGTGTATGACACAGAGTTTTTGATAAGTTTTGAAGCTTGGGCCAAATTGGCTCAAAAATGGTTAGTGTGTGCGCCCTTGAGCCAATTAACTTAAATTTAATGATGTTAGTGACAATATAATCATAATTAACTGCGCCACTGGCCCAAAGAGAGAACTGTGCAGTGCCAAATAAGATGCTCTTTGGGCCAATGGTGCGCCATATGAGCTTATCAAAAACACTGGTATGACATAATTATATGTGCGTGTATATTTATATAATTACGTATAATTATGTGTGTGTGTGTGTTTGTGTGTATATTATGTATAAATTTATGTAAGTGTCTACATGTGTGTGTGTGTATATGCATGACTGCATGTTGTATATATATTATGTGTATAAATATATACTATAATGTATTTTATTCAGGATGATTCACAAGGTGGATGAAAGAAGTAACAGTTTTTTAGACTCTGACAAATTAGAAATTCTAGAGGTATGTATGTACATAGTACATACTGGTCTGGTGAAAGGCTTAGTACCACCATGCTGACTGATAATATGAACGTTCTAATCTTGATAATAATTAACTGCTTATCTACAGAGTATTAGTATTGGAGGCATATATTACAAAGGTATGTATTGTACTCTAAATTATTTCCTACTTCTCAAATTAAACTACATCCTATAGCTAGCAAAAACTAAAGTTTTTACTGAACACATAAGTTATGTTGATTGATCAATCATGTTCCAAAGTTTTGTAAAAGAGCTCAATAAAAGGTGGCTTACTGTGCCAAAACCAATAATTAATAAATTTATGTATACTAACCAAATTATTCATGTTGCAATCACAAATAGTACAGTATACATCAGTGTATCATCACTACCATTGCATTATAGTTACTATTATCTTACTGGCAGTAGTGATATACACTAGTATGTTTTATTACACATAATTGATTACTATTCGTAATTGCAACACAAAGTCTATACTCCCTTAGTGGTATTTACTGTCTCTTACAAGTTTTATTATGGCACTGAAATGATAGATTCTCATTTAAAGTACCCAAGTGATGATATCAATATATATATAATATATATAATTTAGGCTATGTTTACCCTTCAGACTAAAAGTGCATACCTGGAGCCTGAAATACTTGAAGTATCAGCTTCTTGTGTCTCTACATTGTAAAGCATATAATTATGAAGTGACAACTGTTCTCATGTGTGTATGTGACAATATTTTGTATTCAAAAAACTAGCTGGTTATTATAATCGTACATTAATAATAGATAATTATTAATTACTTAGGGAAGTGTAGAGAGTACATACCTGGATAGAGACTCTTTTTTTCCTCATTAGTAAATGGTGACATTTCTTTATAAATGTCAAATACTTCAGAATGGTCTGAACAGTCAGATCCATTCCTTTTAAAAGTAACAGAGAATGTGCAGTTACAACTGTAAGTTATAAATGTATAATATTATAGACAAAAACATGTTCTATTAGGTTTCACATTGGGATGTTTTAATATTTTACCAATATTGAATTATAAATACTTAAACCGACAGTAAGTAAAAAAAAAAGGACGAAATTCCCAGCTGCTCAGAAAATAATATACAAAAGTATGCTAATGTGAGCTTATAAGCTAAACAAATAGTATTCAGGGGGTGGGTGGATGGGCACAGGGAGGCATAAATACAGGAATCTTTCTAGGCTGCCTCTTCCATATTCAACAATGCATTCAGGGTCATCGTCTGTAAGTTGGGGTGGTGACTCGATGCCAATTTTCATCAAATTCAAAAGGCTTTTCTCCCGATCCAATTTCTTAGCTTCGCTCTACGGAGGCAATGGAGACAGGAATACTCAAGCAGACATTAGAAAGGGTACTCAGATTAGAGAACATGGTAGTAAGCATGTCATTCTTTGGCAATTAATTCCCTCAGTGGAAATTCCACTTTAAGTAGCTCAGATTACCATCTTAGAGCACCTAATTTCAAAATTTTTTTTTCTTCTCCCACCCAGGAAAATCAACTTGTACATATACAAATAAAATACATACCTTGACATCGTTTTTGTGGATTCTCTGTCTATGTCTCCAAGAAATACTCTTATAATTAATTTGTACTATAATCTATAATGTCCACGTGTAACTCTGATTATTCGATCTTGGGCGGTCCTCTCAAGTGTTTTTATTGTTTGTGATTTGAGTAAGTTATTATATTGTGGATTACATGATAATTTGGGAGGTGCAAAATTATATAAAACACTTACATACATACATAATTATAATTATATGTAAATAAGTTAATATAATTATATATATTATAATTAGTACTAATTACATATGTGTATGATAGATAATATCATTATGTGTGTGTGTGTGTTTGTTTGTATGTATAAATTAACGCACATATATAATTATAATTATGTATAATTATATGTACATAATTAAATTTATATAATTGTCTACGCGTGTGTACGCGTATATGTATAAGAGTATGTATGTAAAATTGTATGTATGTTGTATATATTATGTATGTATAAATGTGTAACAGGGTTTTTGCTAAAGAAGGGGGGTACAATAGTACTCTCTATGTAGGGATGCAACACCCCCACCCCCCCCCCCCCCCCCCCATGAACGCCCATACATTTCAATAGTGGCAAGCAGAAATCTCTGTTAATATATATATACAGATAATTTAATATAACTTGTAATATTGAGTATTTTTATGACTAACAATACCTTTTAGATGGCCAGAGATCATCATTGAAGTAGAGAATTGGCAAGTAGCAAAACTGGCAAGATCTTCATAATTATGTGACTGGCTCTGCGAAACCAGTCTTATGGATGATCGAAAATAGACAGTTCTGAATTGCTCAGGTGATTTTTATTTTATTACATAAAAAAGTATCACCTGCTTGTACATATATAGAATGCACCTGTGAAATGTTCTCTTAAGAGCATGCTTGAGACTTATTAAATGTAGTTTAGGTTCTTATAGTATATCTTCCCCCCCTTCAAACAAAATCCCTGTATACTATAATGTATTTTATTCAGGATGATTCACAAGGTGAACGAAAGAAGTAACAGTTCTTTAGACTCTAACAAATTCTAGAGGTATGTATGTACATACTGGTCTGGTGAAAGGCTTAATACCATGCTGACTGACATCAATGAACGTTCTAATCTTCATAATAATTAACTGCTTATCTACAGAGTATTGGAGCCATATATTACAGAGGTGTGTATTGTATTTTGAATTATTTTCTACTTCTCAAATTAAACTACATCCTATAGCTAGGAAAAACTAAAGGCCACCATGAAACGATAGCATGCTACAAGGTAATATGGCATGTTTCTAGTTCCAAAGTAAGGCTGCAATGAATATTCATATATGCTTGTTTAAGTACCATATTCAAATACCAAGAAGTACCATTTGTGCAGGGATTATTAATAGTATTTAATTAGTGATGCAATGATCTGGGAGTTCACTACACTGATAATAATGGCCCACAATGACTGGTACCATTATTGATCTGATTATTGATGCATTACTAAAGGTCATTCACAATCACCTTGTCCTCAGAAAATTGTTCATAACTTTAGTTTGAGATGACCAACAATCTTTTTAACTACCACCATTTTCATATAATTATCCTTCCTGTTCTTTTTTGTGTATGTCAAATTCAATCCATTACTTCATTATTGAGTTATAGTATAATCATGTATTAACCTTATGATATTAAACTATACACTATAGAACATATGAAGTCATCACATCATAATTTTGAGGACATCGTGAACAGACTATAGTATATCATGTACATTTCCAAGCTCCCCACAAAAGGACCTCTGTAGAAACTTAGACACTGCCTTAAACCTGGTGGGAACATCTTGTACATACATACATACATACATACATAAGTACATACATACACACATACATACATGCATACACACTTACATACATACATTCATACATACATACATACATACACACATAATGATGATAATCTCCACCAGGATCTGGTGATGAGTTGAATTCCAGAGATAACATTACTTCCTACTTCCCAGGACACTTGTGTCTGCTGATACTACTTGCTGAGCTAGATTTCCCGCATTTAGGACATGTTACCATTGAAACTACTGCATTGCCATGTGGTAACCTAAGGTGTTGTGACAAACCTCTTCGTGAGGCAAAACTCCGTCCACAGCCACTCTGGGAGCATCCGAATACTTATGACATACCTGATGTGCCAACACACCTAGCACCCATTAGCTGCAGCTGACGATCATGTCTTATCTTCCGTTTCCTCTCTGCAAGAGAGGTCAACCTCTCATTAAACTCATCTGCTCCCATACTAATAATGCTTCTTCTGGCAATCATCATACCAGCACTCCTTCTCTATACCTAGCTCCTTGAGATCTCTGCGAATACAATCCTTCCACCTCTTTTTCGGTTTACATTGCTTCCTCTTCCCTTTCTTCAATACGCCAAACAGAACCTGCTTGGGGAGTCTGGTGTCATCCATCCTACCAACATGCCCCAGCCACCTACACCTAAGACTGCTAATCATTGAGTCCGTTCTTGGCATTCCTGCTCTCTCTAAAACGAGATTATTAGTAACATGCTGTTGCCATTTAATTCCTAGAATCCTCCTAAGACATTTCTGATGGAAAGCTTCCAGCTTCTTTATATAACGCTTGTTTGTGCACCATGATTGGCACCCATACAAGAGAGATGTAATTACAAAAGCCTTGTATACCTTAACTTTAGTACGTGGAGAAACATGCCTATTCAGCCAAACTTTCTTGGCTAACCTACCAAACGAATAGTTAGCACGTGAAAGCCTATTCTTTATTTCCTCATCCAAAGTGTTATCACAAGATAACACACTTCCAAGATATTGAAACTTGGTAACATTTTCAAGAGTATTATCACCTACCACAAAACTTAATGATTCACTCCAATCGCCAGGGGCAGGTTGGTACAACACCTTTGTCTTTCCGATGCTCAGAGTAAGACCCCATTCAAAAATTGACTGAACTAAAAGACCATTATCTCCTGGAGACTTGAAGGATTATCACAAACTATGGCTGCATCTGCAAATAGCAACTCCCTTACAAGCAATTCTGCTGCTCCCCTAGGTCTGCGTGGGTCAAACAGTTTGCCATTAATCTTGAACCTGAACATTCCAAGACCACTAGCCCGTTCCACTGCCACAGCAATCACTCTAGCAAAGAACAAATTAAAGGTTTGGTGCAATTACACAGTCCTGACGAAGCCCATTTTTAATCCCAAAAGGCTTTGAATACTCACCATTCAGCCTAACTGTTCCCTTCATGCCTATGTGCAGATCTTTAATGATATTCAACAACTTAGCTGGAACACCATATCTCTCCAATAATTGCCAAAGGGCCTGCCTATTCACTGTGTCGTATACCTTAGTAAGATCAATGAAGGCAAAATAGATCGGCCTTTGCTGTTCCATGCTCTTTTCTTGAAGTTGCCTAGCAACAAAAGTCATATTCGTACAAGATCGATTTTTATGGAAGCCACACTGTGTTTCCAGTAGGATCTCAGCAAGAACCGGTTCCAAACGCATCATGATAACCCGGCTAAGCACTTTCCCAGGTACACTAAGGATTGATATTCCCCTATAATTATCACAGATTGATTTATCTCCCTTCTTATGTAAGGGTATGAAAATACCATCTCGCCACTCCTTGGGTACTTCCTCACTTTCCCAAACATTCACAATAAGAGTATGTAGCCTATTCACTAATACTTCTCCACCATACTTCCGGATTTCCCCAGGTATCCCATCCATACCTGCAGACTTGCCATTCTTCAGCTTCGCAATACTATTCCACACCTCATCCACTGATGGCACATCCATTAGCTCATCCCTTATTCGTAACTGAGGGACAGCTCCTATCGTCTCCGGTAACACCACTGAATCTCTATTAAGTACACTCTCCTGTGCCCTCCACCTATCCAGAACATCCACTGGATCAGCTATTGTTTCTCCAGTTATGGACTTCACTACATGCAACCCTCGTATACTTGACTCCCCTATATTAAAGTGCCGCAATGCATCGTAAAAACCTTTCATATCCTTCCTATCAGCTAGATCCTGAATGTCTTGTGCCTTCTGATCCCACCTGCTGTTAAACATCTGCCTAAGCTTACTCCTTCGTTGATTCTTCACTCTTTTATATTGCTGCTTCACTCCTTCAGAACTGTCACCAAGACACTTTTACTCAATCATCCCTAGTCTTTAACAGCCTTTCAATTTCCTCGTCATTCGAATCAAACCAATCCTTATTTCTCCTCTTAAAACCCAAAGTCTCACTAGCAGCACTAAATACAGCA
Source organism: Petrosia ficiformis (assembly GCA_947044365.1). Taxonomy (NCBI): domain Eukaryota; kingdom Metazoa; phylum Porifera; class Demospongiae; order Haplosclerida; family Petrosiidae; genus Petrosia; species Petrosia ficiformis. The sequence goes on along the minus strand of OX345650.1, from coordinate 4,885,578 downwards.
TCTCTCAGACACTCCCAATGCTGATCTACATCAAGGGAAGACATCCTCTCCAGGGAAGGATCATCTAACTCATGACAAATATTCTTACTCAGAAGATCCTGCGTCTTAGAATCCTTTAACCTATTTACATTCAATTTCTTAGATTGTGGGGTAGCTTGAACTTTCCTTTTGTGCATGATATTAATACATATATCACTACATAAGATGTGATGGTCAGACCAGCAGTCTGCACTTCTAAACACTCTTGTATTCTTAACTTGGCTCCTTTTAACAATTATGTGGTCGATCATATGCCACATCTTTGACCTGGGGTGTTGCCATGTATACAAGTGAATTGGCTTATGCCTGAAACATGTATTTATAATAATAAGATTATGCTGTGTACACAACTCAGCCAAAAGTCTACCATTATCATTCATCATACCTAACCCATGATGACCTATAACACTGGGCCAAACAGTATAATCCTTACCAACTCTAGCATTAAAGTCTCCTAACAATATAACAAAATTCCTCAGATATACTTGTGCAATAACATTCTCCAAATCTTCATAAAACATTGATTTAGAGCTGGTCAATGTAGGGTAGGTGCATATGCACTAATTACCATGAGAGATCTCCCTTTCCTTAGATTAATCCTAGCTGTTACAATCCTTGCATTCACAGAATGCCAATGCTGAACCAATGCTCTCAACTTTGACCTTATAGCTATCGCCTCTCCATATTGTCGTTCCTCACCTAGAGGATTGCCCGAGTATAAAAAGTGTTAACCTCCCTTCTCTAGCTCACCCTTCTCAAGTAACCTCGTCTCACTCAGTGCTGCAACATCAACTGCCATCCTATCCAATTCCCTGCTAATAAGTGCGGCTCTACCAGGACATACACACACACATACATACATACATACATACATACGTATATGTATGTAACCTTAGGTCAGTGTCTATCTGACAATTTCTGTCAGAGGAGATGGAACACTATTTTACAGGTTTGTTATGTAATCTGATTTATTATTGTCATGTGACAACCCATAGTTCACTCATTGAACTATGGGTTGTCACATGACAATAATACATTGAAATTCAATGTATTATTGTCATGTGACGGACAACCCATAGTTGAATGTATTTTCATGTGACAACCATAAATGTATTATCACATTGTGACAACCTATATTTCAAAATACAGAAGAGATGGAACAGTTGATGAAGAGTGCGGGACTAGGTAAAGAACAGCTGTTAAAACTGGACAAGTACATGTAAATTGTGGAAAACAGTTAAAACTTGTATCCAAGCATGGATACAAGAGAAATTCTGAAGACGTTTACATAATTCAAACTATATTTTTAAATTTAATATTGTTTGATTCATAGATTACTATAGATTACTATAGATTACTATAGATTACTATATATAGATTACTATGGATTACCATAGAGATTACAAAAATTACCACAGATTATAATGAATCATGATTATTATGAGTGATGCTACATATGTTAACACGTTATAATGATATATCGATTGAAGATTGTTGTCTAATTCATTTTTTTTAAATGATTCAAAGAGAATTTGTTTATTTGTGGATGTAAATGAACTAAAGAAAATCCTGTTCCAGCTGCACCAAACTCTCCTCTCCTTTTACCAAATAATGAAGATTTATTGGGTGAAGTTTTTATTGAAGAAAATGTCACATGACATGGTGAAGCTATAGATGCAGTTTGTACTGAAGTCATGTGACCTGTTTGCCTTGACATCATGTGCCATTTTGAAGTTATGGGTGTAGTTTGCATAGGCACGTGATCTGGTAGTGTGGTTTGTGTTGACGTCGTGTGACTTGGTAGAGTTCTAGGTGTGATTTGTGCTAAAGTCATCTGACCTGGCAGGAGTCTAGGTGTGGTTTGTTCTGAAGACACGGGATCTTGTAGAGATCCAAATGTGGTTTGCAATGAAGTCACATGACCTGGTAGATTTGTAGGTGTGGTTTGTAATGTAGTCACATGACCTGGTAAACTGCCAGGTACATGTATAGTTTGTGCCAAACGTTTATGGTATAGTTGAGTTATGGGTGCAGAATTTAATTCCATATCAGCTTTATCAGGTTTTATTTCCAATAACATTGATGGCTCTAAAGAATATAATTATATGCTAATGTAATGATCCATTTAACAACCAGTTTTACCAGTTTTGAATCTTGATACCTTCGGAGACAATACACGTGTCTTTTGTGGTTTTGTAGTTGAGTTTGGTCTCAAAGAGCCAACATGTCGATACTCTAAAAAGATAACATATGTAAGAACTCAATAGAACCCGCGGCCAATATAAAACCCAACATAGGAAAGTATTAGCAAAATTATACTCACTTCCTGTTGATGAAAGCTTAATAACTTTACGAGATGAAATTTTACTGTCTTCTTGCTTTCTCTTTGGAGCTTGAACACAAGGAGAAACCTTACCCTGGACAGTTGATGAATTATTACTGGGCAATGAATGCTTCTCAGGAGGGGTAGACAAATGGACAGGCAATTTGTTTTCATCTCCAAGTAGTAAATCCTCATCACTATGGAAGTAGTAATATGAGTATGTATTATATAATGAATACGATTGTAGAATCAATACATTAGACATTATTAAATGCTCACTTCAATATTAAGACATTCAGTATAGAAGTCAATTAACTAAAGTTGGCATATAACTATCGATATCAAATTTTAAAATGGCCGAACAGCGAGACATTGTAAGTACTGTATAACTGGAATCTTTGGCTGGGAATTCACTTTCATGCAAGGTCTATACGCAAAAATTAAATTTGTGAAATTTTAAAATTGCCTTAAATTTTATATTGCGCACATATCTTTACGCAAAAATTTATGAATCAAATAATTCTATAGAAATTATCGTGTTATATTGTAGATCTTCATCCATGGGTAGGTATATATCATATAAAATTATATAAAATTATATAGAATTATATATGCATGCGTTAGTTTTCATTATGGTGATGAAACAACATCACATTCAAAGGACCCGAGTGATGATATTGAAGTTATCATAGCTTAAAGGCTGTCTAATCATACCATACATTGTAGATAGAGTAGACATGTGTATCTATGATCATACACAAATATTAATATTACATGTGTAATAATCACCATTCAGAGATGCTTGAGTTACTCAATACATCCAATAACTCCATATCTAAAAGATATTCCTGTAAAGAAAAGAATATAAACACACAATACAAGAGTCTACTTACTTCATCGGTAAGAGCCATGCTGCTGTTTCTGTAGCACGTGGATCTAGTAAATTCTAGAAATACGGAGACTGCATGCTAGGAAGATGACTACTTTTGTGGTTGTGCTACTGTTTCTACTTGGTTCTTGTACTGGTGAGGTAAGGAAGGAAGATGTAGATGATGAAGACTTTGATGAGTTTGAATTCGATTTTGGAGATGAAGAGGAGGAGGAAGCTGAAATAGAGAGTAAGTGAGATGCTAGAAAAATAAACTTACACGATTTACAATTTTTCTCAGATGATTATGATGAGGATTCAGAGAGTGAAGAAGATGATGAAGAGGTCAGTTATCAAGCGTTTCCATGGTAACATTTTATATTTAAACTGTACGTATAGGATATGATTGTTGAAGATGAGTTTGATAGCGAAGAATTTGAAGTAATTCCAACTATAATGAATAATAATTATATGTATGTATGTGTGTGTGTGTGTGTGTGTGTGTATGTATGTATGTATGTATGTATGTATGTATGTATGTATGTATGTATGTATGTATGTATGTATGTATGTATGTATGTATGTACATGTATGTACATGTATGTACATGTATGTACATGTATGTATGTATGTGTGTGTGTACATGTATGTATGTATGTATGTATGTATGTATGTATGTGTGTACATGTATGTATGTATGTATGCATGTATGTATGTATGTATGTATGTACATATGTATGTATCATATATTTATTAAGGATGATTCACAAGATGGACAAAAGAAACGAAAGGGTTCTTCAGACTCGGATGAGTTAGAAATTCTAGAGGTACATACATTCACAAGCCCTTAATGTACGAAGCATTCTAATGTATATATTATTAACTGTTTATCGATAGAGTACTGTTGAGATTAAACCAGTATGGGAAGCTTATATCACAGAGGTGTGTATCGTACTCGGAATTATTCTCTACTTCTCAAACTACATCTTGGGAAAAACCAAGAGTACACAAATAGCTGAAACTTGGTGAGTGACTGTGAGCCCCATCATCAATAGGAATTTATGTTTCCTCTTCTTTGCGGGTAATCTGTTTACTATCAGGGCAGCAGTCAATATGAATGTATTGAAGGATAATTTTACAATTGTAGGTATGTAGTACAATAGGATTTATCTATGAATATTAATGAGATACTGAAATATAATGAAATGTACTTACATGTAGGTGATGATGGTGAGGGAGACACACCCACTGAAGCTCATGTTGTGCGAAGAGCAGACAACAGCTTCACTATTTGGGCTTCAGGAAGAGTTAACTGTGATGGGTTATTAATACATATTGAGGTAAAACATATAACTATTTATAACTAGTGGGTGGGGTTAATAATGACGGGTTTATTAATACATATTGAGGTAAAATGTAATAACAATTTATAACTAGTGGGTGGGGTTAATAATGACGGGTTTATTAATACATATTGAGGTAAAATGTAATAACTATTTATAACTAGTGGGTGGGGTTAATAATCATGAATTACTATTTTGTATTATATTTAGTTAATGAAGAGACATGATCTACTTTCTATATTATACGGAATTGTACGACCTTCATTCGATACAGTGGTATGTGATATATATAACTGAATATGTCATGGATCTGATCTTTACTGATTTATTTCTTGTTTAGTCATTCATATTCCAGCTGGCTAATGCGGACATGGATACAATTATATGTGCTGTGTCACCTCATAAAACTGCTGCTAAAATACAGAAAGATTATGATGATATTGTGAGACATTAGATATCCCTTTAACAACATAACAATAAGAATATTTAAAAAGACTTCTTTGACCCAAAGGCCTTCTTAGAATTACTTGGATCTTGGCGCCAAAATTTTCTTTTCAAGAACTCTTCTATGATACTACATGTACATGTGATGTACATGTACAAAGTGTGATGTACATGTACATCATACATGTACATCATACATGTATAGGGTGTGATGTATATGTACATTATATTATATACATGAATGGGGTGTCATGTTTGTACATATATTATGGTGTTATGTACATGTACATAGTGTTATGTACATGTACATAATGTGATGTACATGTACATAACACTATGTACACGTACATAGTGTTATGTACATGTGCATAACACTATGTACATGTGCATAACACTATGTACATGTGCATAACACTATGTACATGTACGTATACATAACACTATGTACATGTACATAGCACCATGTACATGTACATATTATTACTTATTGAACTACCCACAATTAATTAAATGGGTGTGGCAATTGTTTTCTTAGACGTTCTTGAAATCCTAATTTATTTTTTACAGAGTAATTTCTGCTCTGGAATTAGATCAGGTGATAAACATGGACTACCTAATTCTTTCTCAGTTCTTTCTGAGAGTTTTGATGCTGCTAATTCCGTACTATCTGGTCAAATTAGTAGCTTCCTATCCAAACATGCTGACCTTTTCATGAGTCTTCATGTGTCTGATCAATACACAGGACTAAAGGAAGATGGGAGGTCGGTTCTCATGTGATCATTGTATGCTAGTCATGTGATTACTGATTATTTAATCGTGTCATGTGATCATAATTATATTCTGTTACTTTAGTGAGGATTCAGACAACATTGTTGTTAAACAACCCGAGAGACGTATTCATCTTACTTTCAAATGTGAATGATGGATGGATGGATGAATGAATGGATGGATGGATGGATGGATGGATGGATTCATTGTTAGATGGATGAATGGAGCATGTATAAATGGATGAATAGATATGTGCCAAATAGGTGCAAGGCTATTGGATGAATATATAAATAGATGGATGAATTGTTGAATAGATAGATGAATCATTTTAATTTTTATATTCAGTACCTGCTAAGACAGAGGAGAGTGTGGAATTATTATTGTTTGCACTGAAGTTTCTAGATCATGTGAAAGGGGTCAGACTCAGTAGAGAGGTAAATGTATGTGTGTGTACATGTCCATGTACATACTGGATGTACATTTATGAACACATGTACTTATGTACATACATAATTACATCGATAAATACTAGCTTACCTACACAAACACATCACATGTACATAGTACATACATACATCAATACATACATACATACATACATACATACATACATACATACATATATACACACATACATACATACATACATGCATACATACATACATACATACATACATACACACATACATACATACATATATATATGCTTACATGTAACAGGGAAAAGATAAAGCTCAAAAGAACAGACAGAAAGTTATTCACAATCAAGAGAAACTGCAACATCAGCAGAGACAGGAGGTAATATATTGAACTCATTAGTAGGGTAGTTCCCCCTATATGTGAGAGTTCTCGTATATTCTCAGGCAGCACAACAAAGACGAGATGAAAAGAGGAAAGCTGATAAAGACAAGATACTGTATGAAACAGATCCTGATAAAGCTAGGAAGTTAGAAGTAAGGAAGTGTTGATGATGAAAACGAGACGATATGATGGATTGATCTATCTATCTATCTGTCTAACTATCTACTATCTATCTATCTATCTAGCTATCTATCTACGTATCTATCTATCTATCTATCTATCTTTTATCTGTCTATCTATCATTCTATCTATCTATCTATCTATTTATCTATCTATCATTTATCTATCTGTCTATCTATCTATCTTGTATATATGTATATATATATATATATATTTTTTCCTGTTATAGGAGAAAGAACACAAGAAACAATTGAAGAAGAATTCTGCGAAGATGAAACAAATGAAAGTCAGAATGGGATGAGAATTACTAGTTATAATTCTAGAGTGATTACATTGTATATTAATTAATTCACACCATTTATATATGCTTAGGTATTTTCATATTGTTTTGTGGAAAAAGAAAGACTAAAGCTATCTTGTGTACTACTTAATGAAGTCTGGGACCACTAATTAATAGGGTTTTACAGTCTGGGACCACTAATTAACAGGGTTTTGCTCACTAGTGCAGTCTGGGACCACTAATTAACAGGGTTTTACTCACTAATGCAGTCTGGGACCACTAATTAACAGGGTTTTGCTCACTAATGCAGTCTGGGACCACTAATTAACAGGGTTTTACTCACTAATGCAGTCTGGTACCACTAATTAACAGGGTTTTACCCATAATGCAGTCTGGTACCACTAATTAACAGGGTTTTACCCATAATGCAATCATTGTTTGCGCATGTGGCCAAGTCTTTGTTCACTAGTAAAGCAGTTTTGATTGTCCTCAGAAGAACCATGGCTACCTCAGTTGTTGATAAAGAAACAATCTTAACTCCATTGAGACTTGCAGTGCAAGAACAGGTCAGAGATTTTGAATGATATGTTAGATAACAAGTACACCTGTCTATGTACAGGATATATATATATATGTTATTTTATTATATGCATGCCTGTGTATATGTAGTAATATATGTGTTTCTGCATAATCAGTGTTAGAGCTAGCCACACTTCAACAGAGTGGTGCTGACACAAACATCAAAAGATATCTGTGTGCATTCTTTTTGACCACATCAAAGGGAAATGGCATTGCATAGAGTGGTCCAGCACCTCTCGTCTTCTCTTTAGCTAGAAGCTTGATAACTAATATTATATTAATGTCACAGGGTGATGTTGTGAGGAAATTGAAAGACGAAGCTAAGCCACAACTTGAGATACAGCAAGCTGTTCAAGAACTTAAAAAAAGAAAGAAACTTCTTGAAAACAAGGTATAAAGTAATATACCCGTTTATGTACCATCACTCCTCCTCCTCCTCCTTTTCCCCCTCCTCCTTCTCACCTTCCTCCTCCTTCTCTTCTACCTCCTCCTCCTTCTCCCCTCCTCCTCCTCCTCCTCCTCCTCCTCCTCCTCTTCCTCACTTAAAGGAAAAAGATCTTACCTCATCAGAAGATAAGTTCGACAGACCTGCTCTGGAAGACCTCGTCAAGCGACGTTTCTTTTATGGTCCCTCTTTCTCTATATATGGTGGTATAGCTGGACTCTATGATTTTGGTCCGATGGGATGTGCTATGAAGGCTAATTTCCTTTCAGCATGGCGTCAACATTTTGTACTCGAAGAAAACATGTTGGAATTAGATTCTACCATCCTCACTCCAGAACCAGTATTACGGACTTCTGGACATGTTGAAAAATTTTCTGATTTTATGGTCAAAGATGTTATTACTGGTGATTGTTACCGTGCCGACCATCTACTGACACAGCATTTAGAAAAACTAGTGGCCGATGCAAAATGCCCAACAGACAAAAAGGAAGAATATGAAGCAGTGGTACGCCAAGCAGATAACTATGATAAAGAAGAAATGGGAAGATTGTTTCAGCTATATAACATACGGGCTCCTCTTACAGGAAACGAACTATCACCTCCTGTTGATTTTAATCTTATGTTCTCTACATCCATTGGTCCTGGCAATGGTATACCAGGGTATGTCTGTTTATCTGTCTCTTGAGACTTCTGTAAATATTATTTATATTCCTCCACAGGTTTCTGAGGCCTGAGACGGCGCAGGGTATCTTTGTGAACTTCAAACGTCTGTTGGAGTTCAATAATGGTCGCCTTCCATTTGCTAGTGCTCAGATAGGAAAAGCTTTCCGGAACGAGATATCACCTCGATCTGGTTTGATAAGAGTGAGAGAATTTGAAATGGCAGAAATTGAACACTTTGTTGATCCTAAGAAAAAGAATGATTTCCCAAAATTTGATAAAATAGCTAATCTTTCAATTAATTTATATTCTGCTTGTGACCAGATGGATGGGAAACCAATGAAGGAAGTTCCCCTGGGTGAGGCTGTATCAACTGGTATGATTGCAAACAAAACATTGGGTTACTATATCGGGCGTATATTTCAGTTTCTTGTGAAGATGGGTGTGGCTAAAGATAAGCTGCGATTTCGTCAACATATGGGTAATGAGATGGCTCACTATGCTTGTGATTGTTGGGACGCTGAATGCAGGACTTCATATGTATGTGTATCTATGTATGACATCTGTGTGTAGTGTATCTGTGTATGAGATCTATCTATGTCTGTGTGTATATCTATCTATGTCTGTGTGTATATCTATGCATGTCTGTATGTACATCTATCTATGTCTGTGTGTACATCTATCTATATCTCTATCTATCTATGTGTGTACATCTATCTATGTCTGTATGTATATCTATCTATGTCTGTATGTACATCTATCTATGTCTGTGTGTATATCTATCTATGTCTGTATGTATATCTATCTATGTCTGTGTGTACATCTATCTATGTCTGTATGTATATCTATCTATGTCTGTATGTATATCTATCTATGTCTGTGTGTATATCTATCTATGTCTGTGTGTATATCTATCTATGTGTGTACATCTATCTATGTCTGTATGTATATCTATCTATGTCTGTGTGTACATCTATTTATGTCTGCGTGTACATCTATCTATGTCTGTGTGTACATCTATCTATGTCTGTGTGTACATCTATTTATGTCTGCGTGTACATCTATGTATAATTATTGTATTTATAATTGACTGTATATTATACATCTATTTATGTCTGTCTGTCTGTCTGTCTTTATATATGCCAGTTCATTGTCTGTATTATACATGTACATCTATAATTATAATTATGATATATTTAATTGTTTCTATTTATAGGGATGGGTGGAGTGTGTGGGTTGTGCTGATCGTTCATGTTTTGATCTAACTCGACATTCCCAAACTACAAAAGTTGACTTATCAGCCAAAGTGGATCTCCCAGAGCCTGTATCCAAATTTGAATTTCTTTACAAAATTATGTAACCAAATTCCACAAACACAATTTTCAACAAATATGTACCTTTAGATACTCGCTCACTAACAGCAAAAACTCTTTGTTAATTGGCTCACAAAGTATTCCCAATGGCTAATCATTATTGATCCAATTTGGCCCATACTTCAAAACCTACCAAAACCTCTGACGACCCCAGTTGGCACATATATTGTTATCTTATTTCTCTTAACATATATTAGCATGTAGTAGATTGTGTTGAGGCTGTTCCTGACAAGGCAGCCATTGGTAAGCAATTTCGTAAAGAAGCTAAACCAATAATGGAAAAGTTAGTAAATATGACTCCTGAAGACGCTACTCATTTGGAGGGGAGACTTAAAGAGGCAGGGTAGGTGTGACTTGGTAATATTAGGTGTGATAAGATTCAGACGTGTACATATTGTATGTACATGTACACATTGTACATGTTTCATGTACATGTACACATTTCCTGTACATGTACATACAATATGTACACATTGTACATATCGCAAGTACATGTACATGTACACGTTGTACATATGGCAAGTACCCCTTTATACATATCACAACTACATGTACATGCATATCGTTCAATGTACACATATGTTACATGTACATTGTGTGTACATGTACATACGTATTACATGTACACATATAAGTACATGTCACATGTACATGTACACATATAAGTACATGTGACGTGTACATGTATATATTATATAGTATAATTGTGTGTACATGTACATATCACATGTACATGTACACATACATGTGACGTGTACATGTGATATTATATAATTGTGTGTATATGTACATACATATCACATGTACATGTATATTTTATAGGACATATGAATTATTGTTTAATGATCAAAACTATATATTAACATCAGACATGGTAACAGTCAAAAGATACACTAAAACATTACATGGTAAGTCTATATGGGTGTGGTTTATTATTTTAACCCTTTCTTTCTTTTAATAGTTATAGATGTAGTCCCATGTGTAATAGAACCCTCTTTTGGTATTGGACGTATCCTGTACGCCATTTTAGAACATAATTTTAATGTGAGAGAAGGAGATGAACAGAGGAATTGGCTTTCTTTACCACCCATAGTTGCACCTATTAGCTGTTCTGTGTTACCTCTTAGTGGAGATCAACGGTTTGATCAGTTTGTGGAAGCTATTGGTGTGTATGTGTGTATTTATGTACATGTACATGTGTATGTATGTATATAACTTAAATGTATATATGTATGTATGTATGTATGTATGTATGTATGTACAGTTATTTAATATAATGTATATAGTCACTGGTCTGAAGTCTTACAGTGTATCTCATAGAGTTGATGATAGCAGTGGTTCTATTGGACGTAGATATGCTCGTACAGATGAGATTGGTATACCATTTGGCATAACAATTGATTTTGATACTTTAATAAGTAACACAGTGACTCTCAGAGAAAGAAACTCAATGCAACAGATAAGAGCTAAGGTATATTATAAGTGTCCTATAATAAGCTGCTCTTGTCTTATAATAAGCTCAATCTTTCCTGTCATATACACATGTAATAAGCTGCTCTTGTCTTGTAATAACTTCAATGCTTCCCTCCATCGATCCTTCTCTTTAGATTGATGAAGTACCTCATATTGTACAGAGTATAGTTTGTGGAATATCCTTGTGGAAAGATGTTCTTGAAAAGTATCCCTTGTTCACTGGTCAGGAATCAACACGTTAAAAAACCACAAAATTAGTATTTATAAATCGAATTATTAACGACATAATTAATTTTAATAGGAATTATTATTACTAAAATTTATTATTAAATTTTATTATTATCAATGTTTCTGTGACCAGCTGGTATGAAGGTTTAATGACATGCCGTGATTATGTAATGAAGATTGTAATTGGGTGTGCTATGAGTAATACACTGATACTTGGATGGTATCAGTCATTATCCAGCCTAGTATTTACCCCAGTGTATGCTTAATACTATCTCAATAGCCTATATATATATATGTATTATCTGAGAGGTGGTTAACTCATCTGTGCCAACGAGTGGGGCAGAACACTGTAATATTGATAATAATGTCATACAGACTATACTATAGGTACACACACACATCTGTCTTGTTAAAAATTTCAAATTGGAATATATTTGTTTTCATTGATCATTAATACATTTTCACATGATATTTTTAATGCTATACACATTAAAGAAAAGGTACTGTCCTATTAACTTGTATTGTCAGTCTATTAAAAGCCCATAAATTTATGTTTCATTGAAAGAATCAGACACCACAAGGTAGATATAATATTGGATCAGCACCAGTTAATATTAGTGCATCACCATGTAATCCTGTGCTATCATTAGCACACATAATTATGACGTCAAATATTATATTTGTAAAACAAGACTTAGTACATGTGTACATCCAATATATGATGTTATTTAAAACAAATATATAATTATTAAATACACACTACCAGTAGGCAAGTTACATGTGGTAGTCACATGATAATATAAGTCACATGATATAATAGTCACATGATAATATTTTATAATAGTCACAAATGTCATAAAATTATGAAGTTTATCGAATTGATTTTTTGTTTTTTACTTCCGCAAAAACAGAATAGTTTGCTAAATTATTTTACACATGAATATAGGGTCCAATGCTGTATCATTATTTATAAATTGGGTCTGATGCAATGTTATTTTAAACTTGAACAAAAGGGTCTGACACACTTCTGTTACGTCGATGTTTCTTCAAACCTTTTGATTTCCTTCTCTTAGTCTTGACTTTGCCACCACTCTGTTCCTTCATTATCTCACCAACAGGAGGTGTGGCCAGCAAAAAGGGCCCAGCAGACAATTTTAAACCACTCCGAATACGATAATGATTGAGTGTGTGTATAATTTGTTCCAGAGTCTCTTCGGATTCTTGAATTTCGCTATCTGATAAACTTGCTTCAGCGTTGTGGTCGTGTACCTGAAGAAGTCCAGTCCTTTCATCTTTACCATTCTGGAGTTCAGTGGCTGTGGCCTTTATTTTAAGTTTTTTAGATACAGGAGGAGGTTTTGAGTCCTGATTGGAGGGTTTTGGAGTCGGGCTTTGTGAGATAACATTTACTGGGGGAATAATCATACTAGTCAAAGGGATCTTTTTCGGAGAAATAGGTTCATCTACATTTGAGTCTTGTGGGTGTGGTGCTGTGATGTTATTAGGTATTTCTTTAGTCAAGTCAGTTGTGAGAAAAGGTGGAGTTTGTTTTAAACTGTCATCAGGAGGAGTGCTTGTGGACTCATTGACGTCATTTGGCAAAGTCTTTGAAATGGTTTCATCAAGAGTTTTTAAGTCCTCATGAGTGGGTAGTACATCAGTAACTGGTATTGGTATTTCTTCTGATTTGCTAATATCAGTAGCCGGGGTTTCTGTGGGTTCTTCAACATTTGGTTCCTGAATGTTTGTAGGATCTTTAGTGATGGAGATTGTTGGGAGACTAGGCTCCAAAATTGTGTGTTTTTGTTTCTCATCTGGCTCACTTTTCTCTGTCTTTTCATCTTTTGGTTTAACTTTTATCTCTTTACTCTTCTCTTCTGTTACCGATGATATCCTCTTAGTCTCATCCTCTTCTGTTACCGATGGCATCCTCTTAGTAGTAGCTTTCTCACTTTTTTCAGCCATTACTTGTAGTTTCTTTATTTCATCGTTCTTTAAACTACCGCGACGTACAGTGGGACGTCTGCTTGATCGTCGAAGACTAGTCCCATCTCTAATTTCCTGGAGCAGACGATCAACGATATTTCCATCATCTTCCATTGGTGGTGGAACCAGAGCTTGTTTACCTCCTTTGGCAATTTTACGTTCCATTTCTAATTTTTTCTGTTCTTCTCTTTTTCGTTTCTTTTCTTCCATTACGATTCGTTGTTCATTCTCCTGATAAATAGATATATATATAATTCTTATAATATAAATAGATACATGTAGATAAATACATGCATACATACACATGTACATGTATGTATGCATGTACATACATACATGTGTGTACGTATATATACATACATATGTATATATGTACATACGTACATACATGCATACATAATATGTACATACGTACATACATACATACATAATACATACATACATAGATTACATACTAACACTTGTGTATGTGTGTATGTATGTATGTGCGTATGTATGTATGTATGTATGTATGTATGTATGTATGTATATACATGTATGTATGTAGTATGTAACTATGTATGTATGTATGTTGTTTATGTGTGACACTATGTGTGTGTGTATGTAACAACAGATGTTTATTTGTTAAGTTACAAATTACAATGCATAGTATTATATAATCATATCAACATAACACACATCATTCTCATAACTGATACTGATACTGATATACAAGTGACCACAAGATATTTGGAGGAGTCATTCATTTAGTAGTAATGATAAGTATTAAATAATAAATACATATAATGCCTCGGGAGATTCAAGCCTATCACTGACTACAATTCAGGTAGTAAAAACTATCAAGAACCAATTATCATTAACAATAATTAGCTACTAAAGATAATTACTGTACGTGTGTCCTCAGAAAGATATTCATAACTTTAGTTTGGAATGACCAACAATCTTTTTATCTGTCCATTTTTATATAATTATCCTTGTTCTTTTGTCAACAATCCATTGCTTTATTAGTTACAGTATTAACCTTATGACATTAAACTATACACTATACTACATATTGTGTACAAATACATTGTATACCTCCTACCTTAACAGCTGTCTCAAATTCAGCCAGGAATCCATTTATTTCTGATAGGCATTGTTCAAGTTTGAATTTCTTCCCGTCTTCACAAAAATAGTTGGCCATTTGTTGATTCAGGCTCTCTGTTACCTCCATAAGTCCATGAAGAGCCTCCATTTCTTCATCTGCCTCACGTAGGAAGGTTTTAAGCTGAGCTTGGAGATCATCGGGGGCATTTTTAATTTTTTTATTTAAACCCTTTATTTGTGTTTGCAGCTGATTCACTTCACTTGTAAAATATTCCATGGACAGTCTAAAGAAATAGATAGATAGATATATATCAATAGATAGATACTTAAATAGATAGAGGATGGAAACAGAGAGACAGAAACAGAGGGACGGACAGATCAACACACAGACAAGCTAATAAATTGAGTTCTATGATCACTTACCTACATGCCTTTTCAAGATGAGGGAGCTGTTTACGAACATGAAGGAGTTGAGGATCCTGGTCTTGACACACTTGTGTTATGTAATGGAGTAATGACATACGTGGTCTGTTGGCACGTGTGTCTTTTAACTTGCGTAAAGAACCTACAGTGAATCCATAAGCATCTCCTGCTCTTCCACCCTATGAATATAATTATACATAACTAATAATTACATAACTAGTACATTATATATATCCATACATCCATATAATATATATGTATATACTAAGTGTTCTTTTAGTTTGACAATTAGCGACCTCTTTTAGTTATAGTTATAGTATGCCTGGTTTCTCAAACTTTTAGTTATAGTTATAGTTTAGTTAACTTAAAGTATTTTAGGCTTACTAAAAGGGTTAAAAGTGTCCATTATTGGCTGATTTTCATTTTAGATAGTTATACATGTAGTTATTGCAGTAGACCTGTAATTTAGTTATAGTTTAGTTAAGTCAAAATGTCCTACTAAAAGTGGTTTTATAGTTAAAACAACACTAATACATACATACATACATACACGCATGCATGCACACTGTAATGACTAATTGATATGTACACATAGTCATGCTCATTGCACACAAAAAATACATTTTTGTTGTAACTACATTCATGTACAAACATTGTTTAATTAAAGTTCAAAGGTACTTACTGCATTGATAATATTACCGGTCATCAACGCGACGTAACAGACATCTTGTAACGAGGAACAATTCAATACCTCTGTACAGTGGAAGAGAGGTTAGAAAAGTAACTATTTGCCGGAAAATGTTCATAATAAAGTTATATTTACTTTCACTTATGAGTAATTCGGTATTAACTTTTATAAATACAATTTTAAGCCTAAATTCAGCAGTAAATGTTAATAACAAGTGGTCTGGTGTATGACTGATTTGACTAACAAGGTGGCTATAAACACTGTATATATATATATATAGTAGATACTGGTGTTTGTGAACAGACAGAGACATACATACACACAGACACACACGCACACAGACACACACACACAGACACACACTGACACAGAGAAGACACACAGATGCACACCTTCCATTCCTAATTTCAGTGTTTGTATCGCTGGTTTCAGTTCACCTAGTTTATCACCAAAGTCAAGTTTGATCTGCATTGCTTCAATTCTCAAGGGATACCTGTGTGTACATACATAAGTATTAATAAATAATAATAATTTAGTAAAGGGTATATATCACTAGTCAAATAAAGTTTATATTGGGTTGGGTTGGTGGGGGAATGGGTTACTGTTTTGATCTGTTCCTAAACCCTACCTAGAATTAACCACCTATTACTGTCAGTTAACATGAGCTTTTAAGGGACCACACACTATCCAAATTTGTATTATTAAATATTTCCATTGTTTAAGACTAACTGTTTGAGTAATAATAATTGATGGAAGAAGTCCTCCGCTGTGCCTAGTTTAGCAATATCTCCATCATATGACTTAATCAAGTCAATCTAGATTGATGGATAGATTGATGGATTAATATATCAATCAATTGATACATAGATAGATAGATAGATAGATAGATGGATAGATAGATAGATAGATAGATGGATAGATAGACAGATAGATAGACAGATAGATAGAGATAGATGGATAGATTAATAGAGTCAATGGATATAAAAATATGGAAAATGGACCGGATAGATAAATGGAAAAATTGATGGATATATAGAACAAATAGAGGAACACTTACTATGTTTTTATCTGGAAGAAGTTTCTGTACAGCTTTCAGCTGGTCACTGGTAATTCTACTACAATCCCCTTCAGAAAAAATGGCAATGATTTTCGCATTTGGCATTTTGAACTGCTTCAAAAATATATTTACATTAAGACTGGACTTTGGGTCCAACAAGGTCACTATATTCGATTTCTTTTCTTGTTTTTCCTCTTCTTTGCCTTTCTTCTTCCCGATTTCTGGCCTAGAGAAGAGTTCCTCCACTTCTGCAGGACTAATATTTAATGTTGGTGTGTCAGGGCTCTGAGGGATGGCTGCTCTCATCCAAATGGTCCCATCTTTAGTTGCTACTTGTTTCGTCACTTTTTGCCAGTTCAATTTCTTCATTTGTTTTGTTGGTCTATGAGATCGGGCTATATCAAAAATCGATGAATGTCTTCTGTCCATATATGAAGACAGTGGAGAAGTACCTGGGATTCCTGGTGGAGGGGGAGGTACCCCTGGCATTCCAGGAGGTGGAGGAGGAGGTGGTACTCCTGGCATTCCAGGAGGGGGTGGAGGAGGTGGTGGTACTCCTGGCATTCCGGGAGGGGGTGGAGGAGGAGGTGGTACTCCTGGCATTCCGGGAGGAGGTGGAGGAGGAGGTGGTACTCCTGGCATTCCGGGAGGGGGTGGAGGAGGTGGTGGTACTCCTGGCATTCCGGGAGGAGGTGGAGGAGGAGGTGGTACTCCTGGCATTCCAGGTGGTGGTGGTGGTGGAGGGGGAGGAGCTGGAATACCTGAATAAACAAAGTATTATCAGTATCAACAATAGGGACTGTCACTACATAATTATAACTAAATAATAGTCACAACATATCATAATATTGCATTCCTTATACAGTGGTGTTAACAGGCTTAGGTATGCACAAATTAAACCAGATTTCTGAAGAAAACTGAACTTTATTAACTTACAGGTCTACTGTAACAAAATTGGCCAATAATAGTTAATTATAAAACCATAAAAATTATAGTTAGAGAAACTATGAATGGACATACTATAACTATAACTATAAGTGATCATTACATATTGTCAAACAAAAGTCTGTTCACATTCATAATGTCCTCAAAATTAGAATGTGATGACTTTATATGTAATATAGTGTATAGTTTAATGTCATACATTAATACATGATTATGCTGTAACTCAATAATGAAGCAATGGATTGAATTTTTGTGTACACAAAAAAGAACTGGAAGGATAATTAAATGAAAATTGTGAGATTGTTGTTCATTCCAAACTAACATTTCTGAGGTCAAGGTGAACTGAGAATGACATTCTTCTACTGTATGTACTATAGTACTATAATGTTTGTATTGCAGAGTTGTTTTAGTTAACATTAAAACCACTATTAGTAATACATTTAACTAAACTATAACTAAATTACAGGTCTATTGCAATAACTATAACTAAAATGAAAATTGGCCAATAATGGGCACTTTTAGTTAGTAAACTAAAATTTAAACCCTTTTAATAAGCCTAATATTACCTTAGTTAATTAAACTATAACTACAAATTTCAATCAATCGCTTCATTATTGAGTTACAGTATAATCATGTATTATTAACCTTATGACATTAAACTGTACACTATAAAGTCATCACATCATATATGCTTTTGAGGACATTGTGTAAACATAATATAAAAAAGATTGTTACTGTCACACTAAAACAACACTAGTTTGTAGATCTGATATTGTTATCATTTATACATACTTGGTCATGCTTCATTAACCTTGGTATACACATGTTAATTACTATAATTAAATAACATTTACTCTTATGACATCCAAGTCTGCTAAATTAAAACTTGATATATGTATCATGTAATTATACATCATGTGATACATCATGTGATATAGGAGTAGATATACCGGTATTTAGTTATATCATGGTTTTCTATTTTATACCACAATATATAGTACTACAAACGCTTATTTATCAAACACAATTAATTAATGTGCCAAATTGATATTCCAGGATATCTTGGACCTAGTTAACAGACCAATCAAACCACATTCCAATTCCAGCCCAAAATAATAAGAAAGGGCATCTCATTAATATCATAATTACCAGGTAAATCAACAGGAGGGGGAGGAGGAGGAGGGGGAGGGGGAGGAGCAGTTGTTGAGGATGTTTCATTTCCATTTTTTACACGTTCAAGTACATCCTTGATTTTAGTTAGCGAATTTCTGTGAAAGTTATCAGCTGATTTTGAATCTTCAAGCAATACTGCAGACTGTGTCAGTTCTTCAAGTAAAGGCCAAACTAATTCTGACTGTGCAGACCCACGTTCTAGAAGAACCATACTCTGTAGTACATGGAGTAAATTGAGAGCTTGTGGGGTGCCTAATACCTGAAAGAGAGAGAGGGACAGAGAGATGGAGAGTGAGAGATGGAGAGAAAGAGATGGAGAGAGAGAGGGAGGGAGGGAGAGATTCTTTTTTGGTGTATCAATTCAATAAATATCTACAAATTGCAATATAATGCTAAACTATC
This sequence comes from Petrosia ficiformis, assembly GCA_947044365.1. NCBI lineage: Eukaryota > Metazoa > Porifera > Demospongiae > Haplosclerida > Petrosiidae > Petrosia > Petrosia ficiformis. The sequence continues at coordinate 4,866,014 of OX345650.1, read as the reverse complement.
AGTTTATATTAAAATTGTTGCTTTTTGATTGTAACACGACATACCTTCTCGTAAATAACTCTAAACATATCCTCATGACTCTGTAGATCAAATCCACCAAATTCTAACTCTTCACTATCAGTCGATGACGACTCCTCGAATACATCAATTTGAGTTGTGAGAATTTCATTTGATGATGATCTGCAATTAAATTATGATAGTTATGTATTGTTACTTCAAGTTACAAAATGTTTAAAAATGTGTTTGTTTTGCTTACTTTAAAGGTGCCAACACATCAAGCAACTGTAACGCTATAGAAATACAACATAACATTATGTATGCACACCTAGTATATTTGCATTTGTTATTTATGCACCATAATAACAAAAAATAATAATTTGTTTATGACAACTCACCAACGAGTTCATTTCTGAGATGGACTCTTACTTCAAGAGTGTCAGAAGAAGCTATCAAGCAATTAATGAATGCTAGTACACAGGCACTGTATTCATCTGTTTCACTGCATCTCAATTCTTGTAGAAGTTTACTAAACTGATGGCTTTGACCCTTACATCTCTGACAAAGGATAAATGGTCGCATCATGAAAAATATACTAATTATACGTTATCAGGGCTATTGTTTTACCTTGTAGTATTGAAGAGAATCAATAACCAATGAATGGCCTTTTTCGGAGTAGAGGGACAATGCACTCAACAATTCAAATACTTGAACTTTTACAAGCCTATTGTTAGAGTCAAGCTCTAGAGATACAATATTATTGTAATAGCTTGTCTTTGGGTTAGTATTTATTTACATACCTTCACTCAGTTTTCGTAGGTACTTTTGCTCTGGATAATGTATGATGAAGTTCAGCCCCACTGCTGAGTTCATTACTGCTTTAATGCAGGCGACACAATCGAGCTGCCTGAGAGCATCGGTGAGGGAGCTAAATCCTTTCTCCCCCAAACTTTGCAGTGCATCAAATATAGCTGACAGTCCTCCATGCTCCAAGAACGATTCCATCCATTGTTGATCAGCATTTCTTAGTCGCTGCTTCAATCCTGATATATTCAAGCCTCTTTGAAATAGAGAAATACAAAGCTCTGGATCGGCTCCTTCTAATGACAACTCTTCGGTATCTTGTCTAACTAGTTTTTTGGCTTTTTTCCACATTTTCTATTACAGATATTACACTACTATAACTGGATTTGCTCTGTGTTATATACTATATCTCTTAGATATCAAGGTCCAGGTCACTAGTAGTAGTATACTAATAATTATTATGCACAATAATTTTATACAGCAGTATGGTGTCAAAATTTATGTTAACGTGTTTGCCTACTACATATTTTGAATAGTTTATCCAACACCATAGAAACACTAGATCACATATTTTAAATTACACATATTTCAAAAACATATGACTGCATGATTACACTGTCTTGATATCCATGTACACATACATACATACATACATACATACATACGTACATGCATACATACGTACATAAATACATACATACATACATACATACATACATAAATACATACATACATACATACTTACATACATACATACATACATACATACATACTTACTTACTTACATAATGTATATGTACTTACAGTACAAAGCTATATATAATTATACTGTGTTGTTTTTTTAGTAAAACAATAACTAAATAACTTTCATAAGCCATGTATATGTAACTAAAAACATGTCAGTGATCTACGACTAAGTAAAACAGGTTTATAGTGCAATGGTAATAAACACTAAATTACATACTTTCAATCTCAGCTGACAACACATATGTAAATATGAGTAACATGGCCATACACATGAACATTCCTAAATATGAGACTACAGCTGCCCACTTACATGATGCTCTAAAAAAAGTTAATGGTTGATTACCTTAGTATATGAGGTGTAAACATGTACATAATTAATGTATGTATGTATGTATGTATGTATGTATGTATGTATGTATATATGTACTATGTATGTATGTATGTATGTATGTACGTATGTACGTATGTATGTATGTATGTATGTATGTACGTACGTATGTACGTATGTATGTATGTATGTATGTATGTATATATGTACTATGTATGTATGTATGTATGTATGCATGTATGTATGTATGTATGTACGTATGTATGCATGTATGTATGTATGTATGTATGTATGTATGTATGTATGTATGTATGTATGTATTATGTATGTATGCATGTATGTATGTATGTATGTATGTGCATTTAAGGTGTATATTTATGTAGATATAATATGTACATACATTATGTGTACATAATTGTATGAGGTGTGTATGTATATATGTACGTATGTATGTATGTATGTACATAATTGTGTTTCAGATGTGTATGTACATAATTATGTTTCAGGTATGTACATGTATGGAGTGTGTCACTGCAATTAGTATACCTACCCATCATCTTCTGAGAATGTTGACTTCATGTTTGTGAGGACATAGAATCAACTTCTCAGAATGGATTCCTAACCAAAACATTGGACTTCCTGAACAACCCACTAATCAGGAGTACAAAGCTTTGATGTTTTTTTGAAGTCACTTACAATTGTAGAATTCTGGAGTCATGATCTCGTTTCATAATTCTTACACTTGATCAATCACCATAGCAACATAAATAAGTGTTAGGAACACATTGTACAAAAAAGTTCAAATAAATGATCTATGAAAGTATGAATATAATAATTTAATGTAACTTTTGGTTCATTCTCAAACACTCCCAAAATGCCACCATCTCTGAATAAATAATATTCCTGAAGAATAGGAATGAATGAATGAGCTATTGGAGGAACGAGTTATTGAATGAATGAGTGAATGAGTTATTGAATGAATGAATGCATTATTGAGCAAATAAAATATTGAATGACTGAATGATCAATTGTAATCACCTTTTCATCTAGTGTAAGTTTAGTTCCACCATATTCAGGCACAAGAATTTTGTTTCCCACTTGTACATTCACTGGTTGTATATTCCCATCCTATATACATATAATTATTATAATAGTTAATTACAAATATAAAACAACTTTAATAACTTATTGTGTGAGTTTAAACTTGACCAAATTAAAATGGGTATTTACTAATAACCCACTCTCCTTATGTGTATTATAATTAAATATTAAGTACAACTAAGTAACTTATGGTACTGCAAAATTACAACTATAACTTAAATGTGGTCATTAGTCTTACAATTCATTAAATTTAATTACAATTTAGAGTATAGAAAACAGAACCCAGATAATTCACTTTCATAATGCAAAACATTTCATTGAAAAGGGGAGGGGTCATTTATGAGGGGTGTGGTCATTTTTAATTGCTTTCTCAATTAATGAATGTCAATAATGCTTGATCAGTCGATACTTTGGATCTGTATAAGTAGAATCATTGGAGGCCTAGGGGTGGTACTTCAGTATTCTTAGGACACCCCCTTGGATCCACCACTGAGGGGTGTAGCACATATAACATCATAATTATTATACTAGGGAGTAGGGACATCCCCCAATAATGAGCTCCTTCAGATACAATTTCTTCACTCCTAAAAAATCATTAATCAACAGATGAGTTTGCAATTGTCAATTATGTATTTGCTCTAAATGCCCGACGTTTTTTTTTGCATTTTATCACCCCCAAAAATTGGGGTTTGTAAGATCTGCAATTACCCTGTCCCTTCCTCCAGGCCCTATAGCAACCACAGTAGCCTCATTCACTTTCCCCTGAGCCTTTTCTGGTATCATTATACCTCCTTTTGTTTTCTGCATATAAAAAATATACACAATAGACGAGATGGATCTTACAACCAATTTGAGGACATACGGTTTCTGGAAGAAGTCTCTCAACCAACACACGGTCAAATAGAGGTCTGAATTTTCTCAGTGCAGCCTGCAATAAAAACAAATTATAATTGAATGTACTATGCTAATCCTACCATTAATTGTTGCTAGACTTTTTTTCCAAGGAAATATCATTAAACATTTTCACATGATATGCTATATGCATTAGAGCATTTACCTGAAGTTACTGTTCTATTTACCTGTCAGTCTATTAAAAGCCCATACATTTATGTTTTCATTGAAAGAATCAGACATCGATATAATATTGGATCAGCACCAGTGAATATCAGAAGTCATTATCAGTGCATCACCATGTAATCCCATGCTATCATTAGGACACATAATTATGACATCAAATATTATATATTTGTAAAATAAGACTTAGTACATGTACATGTGTACATCCAATATATATATGATGTTATTTAAAATAAATATATAATTACATGTGTATTACTACCAGTAGGCAAGTTACATGTGATAATATAAGTGATAATATAAGTGATAATATAAGTGATAATATAAGTGATAATATAAGTGATAAAATAATATAAGTCACATGATATAATAGTCACATGATAATATTATAATAGTCACAAATGTCACGAAATGAAATAAAATTTATCAAATCGATTTTTTGTTTATTACTTTCCCAAAAACAGAATAGTTACTAATTTTCTTTACATGTGAATATAGGGTCTGATGCAATGTTATGCGAATGGGTCTGAGGGTCTGATGCACTTCTGTTGCATTGATGTTTCTTCAAATGTTTCTTTCCCTTAGTCTTGATTCTTCCACCATTCTGTTCCTTTATTATCTCACCAACAGGAGGAGTGGCCAGAAAAGAGGCAGTTGTGAGAGTAGGTGGAGTTTGTTTAAAACTTTCATCAGGAGGTTGTACTGTGCTTGTGGACTCATTGACATCATTTGGCAGAGTGTTTGAAATACTTTCATCAGGAGTTTTCAAATCATCAGGATGAGTGGGTGGTACATCAACTGGTATTGGAATTTCTTCTGATTTGCTAATATCAGTAGCCGGGGTTTCTGTGAGTTCTTCAACAGTTGGTTCCCGAATGTTTGTAGGATCTTTAGTGATGGAGATTGTTGGAAGACTAGGCTCCAAAATTGTGTGTTTTTGTTTCTCTTCTGTTACCGATGATATCATCTTAGTCTCCTCCTCTTCTGTTACCGATGATATCATCTTAGTCTCCTCCTCTTCTGTTACCGATGGCATCCTCTTAGTCTCCTCCTCTTCTGTTATCGATGGCATCCTCTTAGTCTCCTCCTCTTCTGTTACCGATGGCATCCTCTTAGTCTCCTCCTCTTCTGTTACCGATGGCATCCTCTTAGTCTCCTCCTCTTCTGTTACCGATGGCATTTTCTTTGTAGTAGTTTCCTCACTTTTTTCAACCATTACTTGTAGTTTCTTTATTTCATCGTTCTTTAAACTACTGGTACCGCGACGTACAGTGGGACGTCTGCTTGATGGTCGAAGATATGTCCCGTCTCTAATTTCCTGGAGCAGACGATCAACAATATTTCCATCATCTTCCATTGGTGATGAAACGTTGCCTCCTTTGGCAATTTTACGTTCCATTTCTAATTTTTTCTGTTCTTCTCTTTTTTGTTTCTTTTCTTCCATTACGATTCGTTGTTCATTCTCCTGATAAATAGATATATATATATAATACTTATAATGTACATAGATAGATAAATACATACATACGTACACATGTATGTATGCATCTACATACATACATACATATGTGTGTACATATGTATACATACATATGTATACATGTACATACGTACATACATACATACATAATACATACATACATATGTATATTTGTACATACGTACATACATACATACATAATAATACATACATAGATTACATACTAACACTTGTGTGTGTATGTATGTATGTATTTATGTATGTACATACATAGATACATAGATACATACATACATACATTCTCCTGATAAATAGACATATATACTATACTATACCATACCATACCATACTATACTATCCTATACTATACATACATGGTTCTAGTGTTGTCATAGTTTGACAGTAGTGAGTTATATGACTAGAAGGTTATATGTAGTTTAATTAACTAAAACTCACAATGTGACAGACAGTGTTAGATATACACTGTCTGATGTATATATACATATTTACACACAGATTACATAGTATGTATGTATGTATGTATGTATGCATGTATGTATGTATGTAGTATGTATGCATGTATGTGTATGTATGTATGTATGTATGTATGTATGTATGCATGTATGTATGTATGTATGTATGTATGTATGTATGTATGTATTTATGTATGTATGTATGTATGTATGTATGCATGTATGTATGTAGTATCTATGCATGTATGTGTATGTATGTATGTATGTATGTATGTATGCATGTATGTATGTATGTATGTATGTATGTATGTATGTATTTATGTATGTATATGTACGTATGTATGTATGTAGTATGTAACTATGTATGTATGTAGTATGTAACTATGTATATATGTATGTTGTATGTAAATACATATAATGCCCCGGGCCTATCGCTGACAAATCACTGCCTGAGAACTAGTACAATTCAGGTAGTAAAAACCAATAATGACAAATTATTGTTGATTAATTATAACAATAATTAGCTTACTAAAGATAATGACTGTGTCCTCAGAAAGATATTCATAACTTTAGTTTGGAATGACCAACAATCTTTTACCTGTACCATCTTTATATAATTATCCTTCTTGTTCTTTTGTCAACAATTCGTTGCTTCATTATTGAGTTACAGTATTAACCTTATGACTTAAAACTATAAACTATACACTATAGTACATTGAGTTACAGTATAATTATGTATTAACCTTATGACATTAAACTATACACTACATCACATTATGTACAAACAGACTTTACATACATTATTATACCTACCTTAACAGCTGTCTCAAATTCAGCCAGGAATCCATTTATTTCTGATAGGCATTGTTCAAGTTTGAATTTCTTCCCATCTTCACAAAAATAGTTGGCCATTTGTTGATTCAGGTTCTGTGTTACCTCCATAAGTCCATGAAGAGCCTCCATTTCTTCATCTGCCTCACGTAGGAAGGTTTTAAGCTGACCTTGGAGATCCTCAGGGGCATTTTTAATTTTTTTATTTAAACCTTTTATCTGTGATTGCAGCTGATTCACTTCACTTGTAAAATATTCCATGGACAGTCTAAACAAATAGATAGATAGATATATATTGATAGATAGATACTTAAATAGATAGAGGATGGAACCAGAAAGACAGAGACAGAGGGACGGACAGATCAACAGACAGACAAGCTGATAAATTGAGTTCTACGATCACTTACCTACATGCCTTTTCAAGATGAGGGAGCTGCTTACGAACATGAAGGAGTTGAGGATCCTGGTCTTGACACACTTGCGATATGTAATGGAGTAATGACATACAAGGTCTGTTGGCACGTGTGTCTTTTAACTTGCATAAAGAACCTACAGTGAATCCATAAGCATCTCCCGCTCTTCCACCCTGTGAATATAAATATACATAACTTATAATTACGTAAATAATACATTATATATGCATGCATAGTCCATACATATATATATGTACACACATGTGTTGTTTTAGTTTGACAATTAGCGACCTCTTTTAGTTATAGTTATAGTATGCCTGGTTTCTCAAACGTTTAGTTTAGTTATAGTCTTAAAGTATTTTAGGCTTACTACAAGGGTTAAAAAGTGGCATTTTAGTTAGTTATAGTTATTGCAGTAGACTTGTAATTTAGTTATAGTTTAGTTAACTAAAAGTCACAATGCCTTATTAAAAGGGGTTTTAGTTATCGTCATAGTTAATTAAAACAACACTAATACATACATACATGCATGCATGCATACTAGAGTAACTAATTACATAAATTAATATGTATAGATACATGCTTATTACACACAAATTAAAGTTCAAAGCTACTCACTGCATTGATAATATTACCAGTCGTTAACGTGATGTAACAGAGATCTTGTAACGAGGAACAATTCAATACCTCTGTACAGTGGAAGAGAGGTTAGAAAAGTAACTATTTGCCGGAAAATGTTCATAAGTTTAAAGTTATGTTTACTTTTACTTATGAGTAATTCGGTATTAACTTTTATAAATCAAATTTTAAGCCTAAGGTTAGCAGTAAATGTTAATAACAAGTGGTCTGGTGTATAACTGATTTGACTGACAAGGTGGTTTATAAACACACTATATAGATATTGGTATTTGTGAACAGACAGAGACATACATACACATGCACTGACACAGGCATGCACGAACACACAGACACACACCTTCCATTCCTAATTTCAGTGTTTGTATCGCTGGTTTCAGTTCACCTAGTTTATCACCATAGTCAAGTTTGATCTGCATTGCTTCAATTCTCAAGGGATACCTGTGTGTACATACATAAGTATTAATAAATAATAATAATTTTGTAAAGGGTATATATCACTAGTCAGATAAATGAATTGGGTTGGTGGGGAATGGGTTACTGTTTTCATCTGTTCCTAATCCCTACCTAGAATTAACCACCCAATGCTGTCAGTTACCATGAGCTTAAGGAACCACACACTATCCAAATTTGTATTATTAAATATTTCCATTGTTTAAGACTAACTGTTTGAGTAGTAATAATTGACGGAAGAAGTCCTCCGCTGTGCCTAGTTTACCAATGTCTCCATCATATGTCTTAATCAAGTCAATCTAGATTGATTAATGGATAGATAGATAGATAAATAGATAGATGGATAGATAGATGGATGGATAGATAGATAGATAGATAGATAGATGGATGGATAGATGGATGGATAGATAGATAGATAGATGGATAGATAGATAGATAGATGGATAGATAGATAGATAGATAGATAGATAGATTGATTAATGGATAGATTGATGGATTAATATATCAATCAATTGATACATAGATAGATAGACAGACGGACAGACACTCTGACAGACAGATAGATAGATGGATAGATAAATAGAGTCAATGGACCGGATAGATAAACGGAACAATTGATAGATATATAGAACAAATAGAGGAACACTTACTGTGTTTTTATCTGGAAGAACTTTTTGTATAACTTTCAGCTGGTCACTGGTAATTCTACTGCAATCCCCTTCAGATAGAATGGCAATGATTTTCGCATTTGGCATTTTGAACTGCTTCAAGAATATATTTACAATAAAACTGGACTGTGGGTCTAACAAGGTCACTATACTCGATTTCTTTTCTTGTTTTTCGGCTTTCTTCTTGACAATTTCTTGTATAGAGAAGAGTTCCTCCACTTCTGCAGGACTAATATTTAATGTTGGTGTGTCAGGGCTCTGAGGGATGGCTGCTCTCATCCAAATGGTCCCATCTTTAGTTGCCACTTGTTTCGTCACCTTTTGCCAGTTCAATTTCTTCATTTGTTTTGTTGGTCTGTGAGATCGGGCTATATCAAAAATCGATGAATGTCTTCTGTCCATATATGAAGACAGTGGAGGAGTACCTGGGGTTCCTGGTGGAGGGGGAGGTACCCCTGGCATTCCAGGAGGTGGAGGAGGTGGTGGTACTCCTGGCATTCCGGGAGGGGGTGGAGGAGGAGGTGGTACTCCTGGCATTCCAGGAGGTGGAGGAGGAGGTGGTACACCTGGCATTCCAGGAGGGGGTGGAGGAGGTGGTGGTACTCCTGGCATTCCAGGAGGGGGTGGAGGAGGTGGTGGTACTCCTGGCATTCCAGGTGGTAGTGGAGGGGGAGGAGGTGGAGGAGCCGGAATACCTGAGTAAACAAAGTATTATCAGTTTAAACAATAGCAGCTGTCACTACTGCAAGTACATGTACTGCGCAGTTGTAATATGAATAATAGTAGTATGAGGTCACCACTTATCATTAGCTATGCACAGATTAAATAAAGAAAAATAATTACACATTTACAATCAATTTAACAAGACACTGTGAACTTTATTAACTTACAGGTCTACTGTAACAAGATTTGCCAATAATGGAACAATTAGTTAATCATTTTTATAAAACCATATAGTTAGTTATATTTTGAGAAACTATGGATGGACATACTATAAGTATAACTAAAAGTGAACATTATGTATTATCAAACAAAAGTCTGTTCACATTCATAATGGTTTTCTACTTTATACCACAATATAGTATTACAAATGCTTGTTTATCAAACAATTAATTAATGTGCCAAATTAATATTATAGGATACCTTGCACCTAGTAATGGACCAATCAAAACTGGCTAAACCACATGCCAATTCCAACCCGAAATAATAACAAAGGGCATCCCATTAATATCATAATTACCAGGTAAATCAACAGGAGGGGGAGGAGGAGGAGGAGCAGTTGTTGAGGATGTTTCATTTCCATTTTTTACACGTTCAAGTACTTCTTTGATTTTAGTTAGTGAATTTTTGTGAAAGTTATCAGCTGATTTTGAATCTTCAAGCAATACTGCAGACTGTGTCAGTTCTTCAAGTAAAGGCCAAACTAATTCTGACTGTGCAGACCCACGTTCTAGAAGAACCATACTCTGTAGTACATGGAGTAAATTGAGAGCTTGTGGGGTGCCTAATACCTGAGAGAGAGAGAGGGAGAGAGAGAGAGAGAGAGAGAGAGAGAGAGAGAGTGAGAGGGGAGGGAGAGAGAGATGGAGAGAGAGAGCAAGAGAAAGGGCAAGTGAGAGAGAGGGTGAGAGTGAAGAGGGAGGAAGGCAGGTAGGGAGAGATTCTTAATAAAACTTTTTTGGTGTGTCAAATTTAAAAAATATCTACAAATTGCCTAAACTAACAGTTTATATTAAAAGTGTTGCTTTTTGATTGTAACACGACATACCTTCTCATAAACAACTCTAAACATATCTTCATGACTCTGTAGATCAAATCCACCAGATTCTAATTCTTCACTATCAGTTGATGACGACTCCTCGAATACATCAATTTGAGTTGTGAGAATTTCATTTGATGAGGATCTGCATATTAAATTATGATAGTTCATGTTTAAAATGAATATGTTTGTTTTGCTTACTTTAAAGGTGCCAACACATCAAGTAACTGTAAAGCTATAGAAATACAACATAACATTATGTAGGTACACCTAGTATTATTGTATTTGTTATTTATGCATCATTTTATAACAAAGAAAAATAGTTTATTTATGACAGCTCACCAACAAGTTCATTTCTGAGATGGACTCTTACTTCAAGAGTGTCAGAAGAAGCTATCAAGCAATTAATGAATGCCAGCACACAGGCACTGTATTCATCCGTTTCACTACATCTCAATTCTTGTAGAAGTTTACTAAACTGATGGCTTTGACCCTTACATCTCTGACAAAAAATAAATGATCGCATCATGAAAAAAAAAACGTTTTCAGTGCTATTGTTTTACCTTGTAGTATTGGAGAGAATCAATAACCAATGAATGGCCTTTTTCAGAGTAGAGGGACAATGCACTCAATAACTCAAATACTTGAATTTTTACCAGTCTATTGTTAGAGTCAAGCTCTATATAGAGATACAATATATATATAATTGTCTTTGGTTAGTTGGTTATAGTCTATTCACTTTTAGAAGTCGCAGAAGTCAACAGTGGAAAAACTGCATCATCAGAATGTAAAATTATTACGTGTTTGTGGTCTCTCACTTGAGTGTGTACTTACCTCGACATGTGTCTTGGCTGTGTTTATCGACCTGCATCTGTAGTTAGAATTGACATGCTGAAAGGAAAAGGAGTCAAGAGGACCTCCAAGATTATTATTTGGAATTTACATGACTATTTTGGTTGGCAAAGTAAGAAATTGAAGTCCACTCCGCCTAACTGATGTAAGAAGACTGATGAAGCCACTGGCTTCTCAGAACACACTGTCAACCGTCTCCAAATAAGAGACGTAAGGAAAGCAGAGAACATGTAGATGTTATGTTGGTCACAAGTAAAAGGTTATATTAGTCATCAGGAAGAAAACAGCAATTCAGAATCAGATGGGCAGCATTAGTAGTGATGGAGAATAGATAATTATAAATAATATAGTATTGAAATTGCAGTGTATCCAGTATTATAATTGTTTACACAGTACCTACTTATAAGCCACTTATTTTCAAGTATATTGTAAATTCCTTGTAATCTTAGGAATTATTATGCTGGTATAGTTTATGATTTGCGTTCGTATCGCACATTGTTGCACTTCGCAAGTTACGAAGGTGTTTGTTGCGTGTCAATACGACGACGTATACGGAAGTTATAACCGCAAACGTTCGCGACTCCTGAACGTGAATAGACTATAGTATTTGTTTACTTACCTTCACTTAGTTTTCGCAGGTACTTTTTCTCTGAATAATTTATGATGAAGTTCAGCCCCACTGCTGAATTCATCACTGCTTTAATGCAGGCGACACAATCGAGCTGTCGGAGAGCATCGGTGAGGGAGCTAAATCCTTTCTCTCCCAAACATTGCAGTGCATCAAATATAGCTGAGAGTCCTCCATGCTCCAAGAACGATTTCATCCATTGCTGATCAGCAGTTTTTAGTCGCTGCTTCAATCTAGATATATTCAAGCCTCTTTGAAATAGAGAAATACAAAATTCCGGATCGGCTCCTTCTAACGACAATTCTTCTAGTTTTTTGGCTTTCTTCCACATTTTCTATTACAGATACTAAACTACTATATGTGGATTTGGTATGTGTTTAAATACTATCTCTTCAGTGGCGGATCTAGAAATTGAAGAAGGAGGTTTCTAAAAATAATAGCGCGCGCAGCGCGCGAAATGTTTAGTTATTAATTATTCACGAGGGGTGTGGTCATTGATTTTCTAGTACACATATCATGTACATAAATAATGTATATATGTATGTTATGTAAGTGTGTATGTATGTATGTATGTATGTATGTATGACTATGTATGTATGTGTATAATTAGTAATTAAGGTGTATATTTATGTAGATGTATGTATGTACATTATGTGTATGTATGTATATATATATACATAATTATGTTTCAGGTGTGTATGTATGTATATATGTATGGGTGTGTCACTGCAATTAGTATACACACCCATTTTCTGAGAATGTTTACATCATGTTTGTGAGAACATAGAATCGAGTTACTTCTAAGAAGTTGATTCAATCAACTTCTCAGAAGGAGTAGTATTCATGACCAAAATATCATTACTGGGACAACCCACTAATCATGAATACAAACATTTGATGTTTTGAGATAACAGGATGTACTTACAAGTGTAGAATTCTAGTCATGATCACATTTCAACTACAATAATTATAATCAATGTACTTACAATCACTGTAGCAACATAAATAAGTGTTGGGAACACATTGTACAAAAAAGGAAATAAATGATCTATGAAAGTATATGATTGGATGTAACTTCTAGTTTGTTTTTTAAAATTATTCTCAAACACTTCCAAAATGTCGCCATCTTTGAATAAATAGTATTCCTGAAGTATAGAAATGAATGAATCAGATATTGAATGAATGAACGAGTTGTTGCAGGAATAATGAGTTATTGAATGAATGAGTGAATGAGAAACAATATTATTGTAATAGATTGTCTTTGGTTAGTATTTATTTACATACCTTCACTCAGTTTTCGTAGGTACTTTTTCTTTGGATAATGTATGATGAAGTTCAGTCCCACTGCTAAATTTTTCATTGCTTTAATGCAGGCGACACAATCGAGCTGCCTGAAAGCATTGGTGAGGGAACTAAATCCTTTCTCTCCCGAACTTTGCAGTGCATCAAATATAGCTGAGAGTCCTCCATGCTCCAAGAATGATTCCTTGATCAGCATTTCTTAGTTGCTACTTCAATATTAATCCTGATATATTCAAGCCTCTTTGAAATAGAGAAATACAAAACTCCGGATCGGCTCCTTCTAACAACAATTCTTTTAGTTTTGGCTTTTTTCCACATTTTCTATTACAGATATTAAACTACTATACTGGATCTGCTCTGTGTTATATACTATCTCTTAGGTGTCAAGGTCCAGGTCACTGTAGTAGTATACTAATATCTGCATACTAATTTTATACAGCAGTATTATGTGTCGTATATTTCATAAATGTTAACGTGTTTGCCTAATACATATTTTGAATAGTTTATCAAACATCAAAGAAACACTAGATCACAATACATAATTATTCAAATTTCAAAAACACTTATAATTATATATATATATATATATATATGACTGCAATGTTCTGCATGATTACATCGTCTTGATATTCGTGTGTACACATACATACATACATACATAATTATGCACATGCATACATACGTACATACATACATTCATACATACATACTTACATTTGTACATACATACATACATATATACATACATACATACATACATACATAATTATATACATACAAATATAGCAAGTAAACACATAAACACATGTACATACATACACATATGAAAGTACATACATTACATGACTATGTATGTATGTGCATAATTGGTAATTAAGATGTATATCTATGTAGATGTATGAATGTACATTATGTGTATCAGCATATATATGCACATAATTATGTTTCAGGTGTGTATGTATGTATATATGTATGGGTGTGTCACTGCAATTAGTATACACACCCATTTTCTGAGAATGTTTACATCATGTTTGTGAGAACATAGAATCGAGTTACTTCTAAGAAGTTGATTCAATCAACTTCAGAAGAAGTAGTATTCATGACCAAAATATCATTACTGGGACAACCCACTAATCATGAATACAAACATTTGATGTTTTGAGATAACAGGATGTTTTTACAAGTGTAGAATTCTAGTCATGATCACATTTCAACTACAATTACTTACAATCACCATAGCAACATAAATCACCATAGCAACATAAATAAGTACATTGTACAAAAAAAGAAATAAATGATCTATGAAAGTATGAATATAATAATTGGATGTAACTTTTAGTTCATTTTTTAATTATTCTCAAACACTCCCAAAATGTCGCCATCTCTGAATAAATAGTATTCCTGAAGAATAGGAATGAGATGTTGAATGAATGAGTTATTGAATGAACGAGTGAATGAGTTATTACAGGAATGAGTTATCGAATGAATGAATGCATTATTGAGCATTGAATGATCAATTGTAATCACCTTTTCATCTAGTGTAAGTTTAGTTCCACCATATTCAGGCACAAGAATTTTGTTTCCCACTTGTACATTCACTGGTTGTATATTCCCATCCTACATACATATAATTATTATAATAGTTAACTACAAATATAAAACAACTTTAATAACTTATTGTGTGAGTTTAAACGTAACTAAAACTAAATTACTACACAAAACTAAAGTGGGTGGATATTTACTAAGAATATCCCACTTTCCTTATGTGTATTATAATTAAATATCAAGTACAACTTATGGTACTGCAAAATTACAACTATAACTTAAATGTGGTCATTAGTCTTACGATTCATATTTAGTAATTAAATTTAATGACAGTAAAAGTATAAAAAACAGAACCCAGATAATTCACTTTCATAATGTTCATTTAAAGGGGGAGGGACAGATCCAGAATTTTGAAAAGGGGGATGCTGAACACCTGCATGGCATGCAAAGGGCACCAAAAATGGTCAGATTTTAAATTACATTCATGAGGGTGTGGTCATTATTAATTGCTTTCTCAATTAATTAATGAATGAACTCGACAATGCTTGGATCACCACTGAGGAGTGTAGCACATGACATCATAATTATTATACTAGGGAGTAGGGACATCCCCCAATGATGGGGTCCTTCAGATACAATTTCTTCACTCCTAAAAAATCATTAATCAACAGATGAGTTTGCAATTGTCAATTATGTATTTGCTCTAAATGCCCGACGTTTTTTTTTGCATTTTATCACCCCCAAAAATTGGGGTTTGTAAGATCTGCAATTACCCTGTCCCTTCCTCCAGGCCCTATAGCAACCACAGTAGCCTCATTCACTTTCCCCTGAGCCTTTTCTGGTATCATTATCCCTCCTTTTGTTTTCTGTATATAAAAAATATACACAATAGATGAGATGGATCTTACAACCAATTTGAGGACATACGGTTTCTGGAAGAAGTCTCTCAACCAACACACGGTCAAATAGAGGTCTGAATTTTCTCAGTGCAGCCTGCAATAAAAACAAATAACTAAATTATAATTGAATGTACTATGCTAATCCTACCATTGTTGCTAGACTAGTTTTCCAAGGAAAAAAGGACTCTTGACCTATTCTACTCCTGAACCCACGTGTCTATTACGCACGCGCAGTCAGTATTCCAGAACCATCGCTACCACGTGGAGCAGAGGTCGTTGCATGCTGCATAAAATCATACTTCAAATCTTGCATCAAGAGTAAAAAGAAGTTATGTTACGTGCAATCAGTCTTCACAGACCTGTTTCAAGGCTTCTTCTTTCATCCAGACCTCTGGCTGCAAGAGGTTACGCAAAAGACATCAAGTATGGAGAAGATGCTAGGAGTTCAATGCTTGCAGGAGTAGATCAGCTCACAAAATCAGTAGCTGCTACACTAGGACCGAAGGTTAGATCTTTCAGGAGTCTATAAAAGTTTTATTTATATGATTTCTTTTTTCCTCAAAATTTATGTAGGGACGTAATGTGATTATCGAGCAGTCATGGGGAAGCCCTAAGATTACAAAGGATGGTGTTACGGTTGCCAAGGCAATCGAGCTCAAAGATAAATGGCAGAATATCGGTGCTCGTCTTGTTCAAGATGTGGCTAATAATACTAATGAAGAAGCTGGTGAGCTATGACAAAATATTTTATTGTAACTATGGTGATTTTCTATGAATTTTTAATGAGTTGTAGTTGGTAATTAGGATTATTTATTGACTAATTTCAAACCAGCCTCTCTGTGATTAAAAACATTATTGATATCTGAATTTTTGCTGATGAACTTCTGCAATAATGAGAGAGGAACATACAAGCTATTTATAGTAACATCTCTATAGCAACATTGTTATTACATGCTATTTATAGTAACGTCGCTATTACACTTTGCATGCTATTTATAGTAACATCAGTATTACAATATTACATGCTATTTATAGTAACATCAGTATTACAATATTACATGCTATTTATAGTAACATCAGTACTACAATATTACATGCTATTTATAGTAACATCAGTACTACAATATTACATGCTATTTATAGTAACATCAGTACTACAATATTACAAGCTATTTATAGTAACATCAATATTGCAATATCACATGCTATTTATAGTAACATCAGTATTACACTATTGCATGCTATTTATAGTAACATCAGTATTACAATATTACATGCTATTTATAGTAACATCAGTACTACAATATTACATGCTATTTATAGTAACATCAGTATTACACTATTGCATACTATTTATAGTAACATCAGTATTACAATATTACATGCTATTTATAGTAACATCAGTCAGACATGGGGTCAATTACATTACAATGTAGTTTTACTATTACCTTAAAAATCAGTAGATTACCATTACTATTACTACCTAAGTCAATGTAATATATTACTATTACTATTACCGTATAAATCAGTACATTACTATTACTGCCCAAGTCAGTGTTACTGTTATGGATTACTATAGCATTGAGGTTTCTTTGAAATTACTAACAAAATGACCATTCTCTTTTAGTTTCTCTAAAACAGAATCAGTAAGTCTGCACTTTTCTGGCTGAAAAAAAAATTCCCTCCATTACTAGATAGTCTCTCTACTGGCCCTACTATAAATGAACATATTACATGTACTATTACCTCAACATTAAGATTGTATATTACTAATACTATTAATTGACTTGTCTATTCCTATTATTTCTTTCTATCACCTTAAAACATGTAATCTTTACTATTATCTATTACTATTACCCCATGTCCGACATCAGTATTACCAGCTATTTATAGTAACATCTCTATAGCAACATTGTTATTACATGCTATTTATAGTAACGTCGCTATTACACTATTGCATGCTATTTATAGTAACATCAGTATTGTAATACTATATGCTATTAATAGCAACATCACTATTACATGCTATTTATAGTAACATCAGTATTGTAATACTACATGCTATTAATAGCAACATCACTATTACATGCTATTTATAGTAACATCAGTATTGTAATACTACATGCTATTAATAGTAACAAACTATTACATGCTATTTATAGTAACATCAGTATTGTAATACTACATGCTATAGTTACAAACAATTTATAGTAGCATAAGATACACCTTTTTATAGTAACAATCCAGTTATTAATAACAGTGATGTAGCACTAATCTATTTATAGTAACAACCTGAAAACCATCCAATTATTTATAGTAACAATGATGTTAATCTATTTCTTGCAGGTGATGGTACAACCACTGCTACAGTTCTAGCTCAATCGATTGCTCATGATGGGTTCTCTCGAGTGTCTAACGGAGCAAATCCAAATGAAGTACGCATGGGAGTAAGTAGAGCAGTGAGCGCTGTCATTGAATCTCTTAAGCAGCTATCAAAACCAGTCACCACTCCAGAAGAAATAGCACAGGTGAGTTTGTTTATCAATGTGTACAGTGTTACCAGCACACGTGACCATGAGGTGGGTTTATCAATGTGTACAGTGTTACCAGCACACGTGACCATGAGGTGGGTTTATCAATGTACAGTGTTACCAGCACACGTGACCATGAGGTGGGTTTATCAATGTACAGTGTTACCAGCACACGTGACCATGAGGTGGGTTTATCAATGTACAGTGTTACCAGCACACGTGACCATGAGGTGGGTTTATCAGTGTACAGTGTTACCTCAGACCACTGCATACCAACTGCAATATTATTTAACTGAAGCTCTAAGGCTGTGCTTTTGTGTTAGTATTTTTATGGCCTGCAGGGCCATCTCTATGATTGCTTTCCACAGGGTTTAATGTATTAATAAATAAATAAATAAATAAATAATATATGTATACATGTATATATATTTACTTGTGTCACATACGTGAATAATAGTTTTATACGTGGTTAAAGAAATTGCGTAATTTTGAGGGGAGGGTTTGGTGAATTAATGGGTGTGGCACGTAATAGAACACGCACTTGAGCTCTACAGACCAGCAGGAAGAAAGCTGCTTGTAGCTTACATACTAATAACTGTTCTATATCCTTTAAAAAGTAAGGAGAGTAGATAATCAAAACAATAACTATAATAGGCTGTTGTGTTTCAGGCATGAGAAAGTCAGCCATGATTACTGAATGCTGGACACCACAAAGAAATCATAGGGATACTTATTTTCTCCATATATCTTGTTGAGTTTTTTATTATGGCCCATAGGGCCATCCCTATGATTGCTTTCCCATGGGTTCGAACTATATATAAAATTATATATATATATATATATATATATATATATATATATATATATATATATATATATATATATATATGTTTGTGTCCACTTGCGCAAGTATGTGTTGTATACGTAGTTAAGGAAGTTATGTCATTCCCGGGGCTCGGTCAATTAATGGGCGTGGCGCGTAAAAGAACGCGCGCTCAAGCTCTACAGACCAGCAGAAAGAAAGCTGTGTAGCTTACGTAGAAACTGGAACTAATAGCTAACTATTCTACCTGAAATATATTCCTAAAGTTCTACAAGGTTCTTTAAAAGGTAAAGAGAGTAGATAATCCAAATATTAACTATAATAGGCTGTTGTGTTTCAAGCATGATAAAGTTAGCCATGATTACTGATTACTGAATGCTGGACACCATAAAGCAATCATAGGGATACTTTTTTTCTCTATATACACTTGTTCTACTCTTCTCTTTTCCCAAGGTGGCTACTATCTCTGCTAATGGAGATAAAGAGATTGGTGATCTGATATCCTCTGCTATGAAGAGAGTTGGTAAGAATGGTGTGATCACTGTCAAAGATGGCAAGACTCTGAAAGATGAACTAGAGATAATAGAAGGAATGAAATTCGATAGAGGATATATTTCACCATATTTCA
The DNA here is from genome assembly GCA_947044365.1 of Petrosia ficiformis. Classification (NCBI taxonomy): domain Eukaryota; kingdom Metazoa; phylum Porifera; class Demospongiae; order Haplosclerida; family Petrosiidae; genus Petrosia; species Petrosia ficiformis. The sequence continues at coordinate 4,846,039 of OX345650.1, read as the reverse complement.
TAAATTCCAGTAAAGGTCAGATGATACAATCTAAACTTCTGAAGTAGTTAATGTCTATGTTTCAGGAGTACGGAGGTGAAACTGGCCGTGTACTCTCTTTCAAAGGGTACAGTACACTCTTATACACGTGTGGGTATAATGTCCCTCTAGCTATAAAAACATATGCTTTACTCCATTCTTTGGTTAGAGAGTAATGGTACTATAATGGGTAGTAATTAGTTTGTTTCATGACCCTATTACAAAATCCTGAAAAGAACATTGTACAATATAAATGTCAGATGATGAGAGAGCGTGATTGTGTATAATTATAATACTCGTCATCTGCTACATGTGATCAGGATGGTTGCTATGGTAATATACACTATAGATTACAATACACAGGTAAATATTCTTTCGTTTATTTCAGTCCTTCCTTGTTTCGAATTTATTAAATTTTCTACAATTCCTTCCTTGTGTGTCATTCAATATATGTGTTCCTTCCCCTGAAGGTCAAAATTATTGTAATATTGTACTGTCCTTCCTTCTTTAATCAATTTCTTCCTTGTGTGTCTTTCAATATCTGTGTTCCTTCCCCTGGAGGTCAAAGATTGTACTGTCCTTCCTTCTTTATAATTTTATTAAGTCAATTCCTTCCTTGTGTGTCATTCAATATATGTGTTCCTTCCCCTGAAGGTCAAAGTAGTAATATTGTACTATGACATTTTACTATTATATTGTGTATATTTGTTTGGTCAATGGACAACAGAAATATGTTACAACTGTGTTTATTAACAGAAAATGGTAATTTGACTAGACTGACCTCTTTCTTTCTCATACACAGTTGTAGTTAGATAGTTCTGTTATAAGTCAGTAATTATCACAATATTGTATATTTAGGTCAACGTGTTGAGTTTGAAAATGCATGCCTATTGCTTTGTGAAAAGAAGATTAGTTCCATACAACAGCTAGTACCAGCTCTGGAGTTGGCAAATACTCAACGACGACCTCTTGTTATAATTGCTGAAGATGTGGATGGGGAGGCTTTAACTACTTTAGTGTTAAACAGGTATTACAGGATTGACATTGAGTGTACATTTCATGTTTTCTTCTCCGTTTTCACTAGATTGAAAGTTGGTTTACAGGTAGTAGCTGTAAAAGCTCCAGGATTTGGTGATAATCGTAAAAACCAGCTTCATGACATGGCTATAGCAACAGGAGGCGTGGTTTGTAGATATACTCCTTCTTTGATATGTGTAGCACATTATACTTGTTTATCATTAAGGTATTTGGAGATGAGAGTATCGAGCTGAAATTAGAAGATGTTAAAATGTCCGACTTTGGTGAGGTAGGAGAAGTCACAATTACTAAAGATGATACTTTAATCATTAAGGGTAAGTGGATTACATCATTCTTTGATATTTATTTCATCACTCCTCTTTCCCTGATCTAATAGGTAAAGGTAGTGAAGCTGATATTCAAAGACGTATCGAACAGATACAGGAAGAGATTGAGGATACTAAGAGCGAGTATGAGAAGGAGAAACTTCAGGAAAGACTTGCAAAACTTGCCGATGGTGTAGCCATACTGAAAGTGGGTGGGTCTAGTGACGTGGAGGTCAATGAGAAGAAGGATAGAGTGAATGATGCTCTGAATGCAACAAGGGCTGCCGTAGAAGAGGGGATTGTACCTGGTGGAGGTGTGGCTTTGCTCAGGTAAATAAATGAATCATCTTCACACACTGTCACACTCATCACCAAACATCATACTTCACACCTTCCACACCTCCATACTAATTACAGAAATCGTACTTGTACACATTTTACACACATCACACACTCATTATGTACCTGTCATTCACCACATCACTCATCACACTCCGCAATCGTTACACAGTTGTCATTCCCACACACATCACTCACACACTCATTATGTACCTGTCACTCACCACATGACTCGTCACACTCTGCAATCATTACACACTTTTTCATTTCGACACATATCACTCACTCTATACTCATTATTACACACCTGTTACTCACTACACACATTGCTCTCTACACTCATCACACACTTCACACATGCTACACTTGTCACATATCTTGTACTCATTAGGTGTATGTCAGTATTAGACACAGTAAAGGTAGACTCATCTGATGAACAAACTGGAGTAGATATTATTAAAAGAGCTCTTCCAACTCCCTGTTCTACTATTGCTAGTAATGCTGGAGTGGATGCTTCTCGTGTTGTTGAGAAAATATTACAATCATCTAATCCTAATGAAGGATACGATGCCCTTCACAATGAATATGTGGATATGATACAAGCTGGTTAGTTCCTTCAATAGTTCCTTCAATAGTTATATAGTGTAGTAAAGTGTACTGTACTGTATAGTACTTGCCATTGTAGTATTGTGGTTATGTGTACACTATAGTACTGTACTGTATAGTACTTGCCATTATAGTATGTGTGGTTATGTGTACACTATAGTACTGTACTGTATAGTACTTGCCATTATAGTATGTGTGGTTATGTGTACACTATAGTACTGTACTGTATAGTAACTGCACTACTACTGTTTAGTGATTACCCCACCCACATGTACTTTACCATATTAGGAAGTTTACATGTGCTTGCCATGTAATATTATACACATGTTCTTGCAATAAACAATTAGGAAGACTTGGCATGGACATGTATTATATAATTGGACATCCTTATCTATTCCCAAGCATCAATATGTATTTCATTAATAGTACATATTTTTAATTTAATTATCTGTCTATCCATCCATCCATCTTGCAGGTATAATTGATCCAACTAAAGTAGTTCGTACCGCTTTACAAGATGCATCAGGTGTAGCTTCTCTCTTGACAACAGCAGAGGTAGTGATTACAGAGATTCCTAAAGAGGACCCACCTATGCCTCCCGGAGGAGGGATGGGAGGAATGGGAGGAATGTATTAGATCATGTGACTTTAGTACAATTTTCATCAACTGCTGAAGGAAACCATATTCATTCTAATAATCAAATTTTGTTGAAAGTTATTTATTTGTATAAAAATGTTTTGTTTGGATATTAAAAGAGTAAATGAAATCAATTAATTTGACTATGAAGGGTGAAAACTGTTTAACCAATGGCTGGGTGCTTAAACGTAATACTTAAAAATTGTAACTGTTCTCTTGAAAAAGAAAATTCCCAATATTGAAGAGTTCGGTTATATACAAGGAAACTGATGGACTCAGCCCCAACTCCACATAGAGGGTCTGATTCTCAATGGACTCAGCCCCAACTCCACATAGAGGGTCTGATTCTCAATGGACTCAGCCCCAACTCCACATAGAGGATCTGGTTCTCAATGGACTCAGCCCCAACTCCACATAGAGGGTCTGATTCTCAATGGACTCAGCCCCAACCCCACATAGAGGATCTGGTTCTCAATGGACTCAGCCCCAACTCCACATAGAGGTTCTGATTCTCAATGGACTCAGCCCCAACTCCACATAGAGGGTCTGATTCTCAATGAACTCAGCCCTATCTCTATGCAATGGGCTGGCCCACTTGAACTACCTACCATTCATGTCATAATTAATAATTCACCATTTAACAAGACAAATATATTACAGCGAATATAATACTAAAACTATAAGTATAATGAATCATCCACTAATAATCATATATAATACAATATTTTGATTACATACATACACACATTCTATAAATTATTGATATTATACACTTTTGCTAATAATAAAGTATACCAATTACTGTACATACACAAGCATAGCATGTATGATAAAACTAAAACCGACACACACCGTTTTTATCACCACGGTAACCACTGCATTCCGTTACCATGACAACCAAATAGGATGAATTAATAATGATAAAACTAACCATTGGATAGTACGTGGGTACATATATGGAATACAAACAGTATGCATTATATAGTGATCAGGCATATAATTAATTAAATAATACGAAATACAGTTAATTACTAAGTCAACAACAAATTATTATTTAACATTAAACTACAAATCTCGCTAACGAGGAGGAGGAGGAGGAGGTGGGTGATGTCCTCTTTGATTATTAGGAGCTGATGGAGGAAGTCTTCTATCTATAGTACATATATAATAAACAATAATTAAATTTAATAAATGTGACTTCATTTTCGAATAGCGACAGTACCCCACAAAATGGTTTTACTATTAGTTACTCAACATTCCATCATTTTGTACAGGAAGTCAATGAAATTTGGTATCCAGGAAGAGCTGTTATTAAACTTCTTAGATACCGACTTCCTGCACAAAACTGGAAAATTAAATTGTAAGTGTTGGATCAAATTATTTTGCTGGAATGAGTGTCTTTTATTTGAAAATGAGGTCACAATTTGTCTAATACATGTACATGTGTATAAAATGTTTTGAGGTTCTGAACAGCTCCAAACACTTCAAGATTTTCAGAAGGGTTTCAAGAATTCACTGGTTCCTAAGCTTTTAAAAGGAGAAGCTTCCACTGGTTCCAAAGGGTTTAATGTTACTTCACTGGTTCCTAAAGTAATGGTTCTAAAACTAATCAAGTTTCACTGGTTCTTAACTTATAAAGATGGATTCAATATCTTACTAAAGGGTCTGATGATCAGTCTACACCAACTTACCACTCCTGCTAGCACTAGGATATATTTTGGGTCCTGGTACCCATTTTTCAGGTGGTGGAATATCAGAATGAAAATCTTTTGCAAACCTGTTTTCCAAATCATCTGTAAATGGATAAGGGGCATTAAGTAGAACATTTGCATAGATATACTAAATAGAATTGAAACTATTATATATTTTCTTTGTTTGTGTCATACAGTATGTCAATAAAAAGTCACCATATAATACAGTAATTACTGTACTGTACTGACAGTAGAACTAAGGTAATTACTGTTACTGTATGGTGACATTTTGATGAGCTGAGAAAGATGTCTTTTTGGGGGGGAGGGGGGGGCTTGATCAATTAAAGGGTGAGCCTGTGAGGCTCATTACATGAACATGTGCTTGAGCTATAGTACAGTCTATAGATCAGAGGAAGAAACAGTTTTATAAACTGTAACTAATACCACAAATGTAACAGGCCTTCATTTGTTGAGGGGGCAGAAGTTGAAGCAACATTCTAGGAGGAAGGAGAACGAACCCCTCCACCCCACTAAATGAAACGTAGGGTTGTTATATGGAAGTGGTTAGTATAAAAGAAGGTCCTATTTGATGTTTCTAACAGGTATAGGAAAAGGTATTGTACTAACCGTCTGAGGAATTATTAGATCTCGATGGAGGTGCGGGTGGAGGTGGTGCCCGGTTTGGTGGAGGTGGGGCTGATCGTACCGATTGAGTCATTCTTGTTGGAGGAGGGGGAGGTCTTGTTCTTGGCATTGTAGCAGTTATATCATCACGTCCAACTGGGGGTGGTGGTGGTGGCAAATTAATCCTAGGTCTAAAAAGAAGAAAGATAGTACGATTGAATGATCCACAGAATGTTTCACTATTTAAAAGTCTTTGTTTTAAGAGCTACTTGGAAGTGTCATGAATGAATCGATGAATCGATGAATGACTGGATAATGGAAATGCAGATGGATTGAGAGGTGGATGGACAGGTGGATGAATGGATGGACAGGTAGATGAATGAATGGACAGGTGGATGAAAGGATGAACAGATGGATGGACAAGTGGATGAATGGATGGACAGGTGGATGAATGGATGAACAGATGGATGGACAAGTGGATGAACAGATGGATGAATGGTTGGACAGGTGGATGGATAGGTGGATGAATGGAAGGACAGGTGGATGGACAGGTGGATGAATGGATGGACAAATGGATGAATGAATGGACAGATTGATGGACAGGTGGATGAATGGATGGACAGATTGATGGACAGGTGGATAAATGGATGGACAGATGGATGGACAGGTGGATGAATAGATGGACAGGTGGATGAATGGATGGACAGATGGATGAATATCAGCATAAATGAACAGATGATTGTACAATAAAGTTTGAATTTACAAATCTAGTACATCATGCGACTATTCCCAGTACACAAACACAAATGTAGCATCATCATTCAATGGCTATTCGACTACACAACAAATGAATTCCAATCATAAATGCTTCCCACACAAAATAAATTAAAATTTAATATAATAATTATATCTGATCACATGATATATTTTCCTCATCACATGACTATAATTAAAACAATTATATTTATTCCTCTAATTCTCTAACCTTGATGGCTGAACTGATCTATCTGGAGCAGGAGGGGGTGGTCCCCCTCTACTTACAGGAGGGGGAGGAGGTTGTGACCGTGTAGGAGGAGGGGGTGGTGGATTTGATCTTATTGGTGGAGGAGGAGGGCCTCCTCTTCTTGACTCGTCAACTGGACTCTTGGTGGTTGTTGGGGGAGGTGGTGGTGGCAGGGGACGAGATGTTAGTGAAGTGTCGTTGCTCCGAGGAGGAGGAGGAGGAGGGAGAGTACCCTGCCGTGATAATCTGTTATTACTAGGAGGTGTAGGGAGAGGTCTACTACTACCCGTTTTGTTACTTTGTGGTGGTGGAGGAGGAGGGGCTTGTCTGGACTGTGAAATAGAACAAAGGAATCTCATTAAAGAACTAGATCATCTTTAGCTAAGTGTATGTGTGTGTGCGTGTATTGTGTGTATGTGTATGTATGCATGTATGTATATATGTATGTATGTACATGTATGTATGTACGTATGTACATGTATGTATGTATGTATGTATGTATGTATGTATGTATGTATGTATGTATGTATGCATGTATGAATGAACTAATGATACATTCCAGTGACAAGACTAATAATGTATATTATGTATTACACAATGTACATGAATTAATTACAACATATTTGTATAACATATAACTTACATGATTTATAGAGACAGGTGGAGGAGGAACAGAGCGAGAAGGAGGAGGAGGAGGGGCAGATCGAGGAATAGTTGAAGTAGGTTGTTTTTCTGTTGGACTTGTGACACGAGCTGGTGGTGGAGGAGGAGCATTAAGTCGTCCTGGCGCTCCGGTACTATTAAGTCGTCCGGGTGCACCTGTACTATTAAGTCGTCCTGGCGCTCCTACACTTTGTCTGTTAGAATGAGTGGGTGGTAATCTTCCTGGCCGATCATCATTACGTTTTACTAAAGATGGTGGTGTAGGTAAAGGTCTTGATCCATCACTGGTAGAAGACGGTCTTTGAACTCGCCCAGTGGGATGTAACGAGGCAGAAGGATTGTGAAACCTATTCTCTTTATGATTTACATTATTACTGACTGGAGCAATACTATGAGCTAATCCTGTGGATCTCAATTTAGGCATACCACCCGCAAATATTCCTCCAAGCTGCTGTCCTCCACCTCCTCCTCCTCCACTCCCACTTCCTCCAGTGGGTGGAGCTAATGGTCCTCCGCCGATATTTCCAGACTTTTTTGCTATGAAAAAGGAGGATAATCAAGTCACAATGAATACTATATGCAGCTTTTAGTGATAGTGATGTACTGAGAAGTGATTTTACGATAATTACTTCAGATATGTACCAATGTTTGATACTGAAATATATACCTTCTGGTTTCTGATTCTTTCAATGAAAATGAGCATTTTCTCAATAATTAGGAGTATCATAAAAGTGATTAGTGATGGTATAATGGCAATAGTAGTACACTTATTACAATATCAGTTACAACTCTCAGAAATGACCAATACCGATTATTGATGTGTTTATCAGTGTATCAATAATCAGTAACGTATTTGTATAGTCTGTTCACATTCACGATGTCCTCAAAATTATGATGTGATGACTTTATATGTAATATATATAGTTTAATGTCATAAGTTAATATATGATTATACTGTAACTCAATAACTTATATGTACTATAGTGTATAGTTTAATGTCATAAGCTTAATACACGATTATACTGTAACTCAATAATGAAGCTATGGATTGAAATTTGACATACACAAAAAAGAATGGAAAGACTATTATATGCAAATGGTACAGGTGAAAAGATTGTTAGTCATTCCAAACTAAAGTTATGAACAATTTTCTGAGGTCATGAATGTGAATGATCTTTAATTAAGTTATTGTTTAGTTAGCTAAAAGTTTCAGTGCTAATTAAAACAAAACGAATTAGTAATTATTTTAATTAATGACAACGCCATGATGAGTAAGTATAGTGTATATAAATCATAAAGTATGGCATTGTGTAGGTGGCATGAGTTACTTACAAGGGACTAAGAGGACAACAAGATAATTAATAGAAGTAATTAAATAAATCATTGTAATTATATATCATTTTATATAATTACAATACCTGACTTAACTATGATGGGAGCTACACTTTAATAAGGTGATAGTCAACTGTACTTCTAAGTAGTACTATAGTACTGTGTGAATTCCCTTTAGATTTGCATGTGATAGCATAGTACTAAGGTGTAATACTGTGTAGTACATTCAAAGTACAGTGTACTTCACTCACAAAGTACATTGTAGTTAATGAAGTTTAGTGATAGTATATAAACTTAATAATGTCAGATATAGCATAGTACTAAGGTGTAATACTGTGTAGTACATTCAAAGTACAGTGTACTTCACTCACAAAGTACATTGTAGTTAATGAAGTTTAGTGATAGTATGTAAATTTAATGATGTATATTAGGGCTGGGACGAAGGTTGCAAAACAACATTTGAAGTTTCGTCAGCAAAAATGAATGAGTATTCGAAGGTTCACACATGTTTTTATCAATGTTGATCTTACCTTGATTGGGTATAGTTTGCCTCCAAAACCGGATTATTGTGTACTAGTCGGTGTATCTACTTGATTTAGCATCGCTGCACTGAGAAATGAGACAAGAGCAGCCAACAACACAGCCTAAACTTATGTTTAGATTGCAAAAGTGTGCACGTGCAAACATTAAAGTGGGTGTGGCAGGGAAGCTTCAAAGGGAGAAATTTAGCTTTGAATGTGCACCAAACAAACGAAGGTTCGAACATCAAACCTTTACCCAGTCCTAATTTATATAATTATATTATATATACACAAGTTGTAGTGATTATTTTACTGAACATATATACATACAATACTAGTTAAAACAATTTCTGTACCATAAATACTCTAATTAACAGTTGAGTACATTAGTGTTTATATAAATAAGGAAACTCAATGTAAACTTTCAGAACTATATAGCAAGTATGTTGTCACAGATTATGTACACTAAGATTATGTAGACGTATATACATGTACATACATGTATATACATCCATATAATAATAAAAATGTTTATTAATCATTATTTTTAGTAGCTGACAATGTAATGCCACATAGTCAACCAACTGCACATGCTCAGAGTACCTATATACTTACTGTGGCACATAGTCAACCAACTGCACATGCTCAGAGTACCTATATACTTACTGTGGCACATAGTCAACCAACTGCACATGCTCAGATAACCTATATACTTACTGATGTACCAGAAGTATAGAGTTAACTCAAAATCATTTAATAGTGTCACTCATCCATCACCATACAGTTCTCAACAACCTGATAATTAATATTTACTACATTTTGTTATAAAATTAACAGGGGGATATTTTGTGCTAAAGTTGAAAGATGTGTCTAATGAATTAAGGTGTGATCAGGTCTATTCAAGTCTACAGCCCTTTTGAGCTATAATACAGAGAAATGATAAGGAGTGGGAGAGTGGGGGAGGTGGGGAGGGAGGGAGTGGGAGAGGTAGGGAGGGGATCAGGAAGATTCCAACAGGAGCACCTAGTTATAGCTCCAACAAAATTCAGATAATGAAATAAAAGTTGTTATATATAATTATGTATATGCTGATACAACAGATGAAGATATTAACAGTTAGTCTCTATTTCCTCAATGAACATATAAATGCAATTAACAAAGGAAACCAAGAGTTTATATTATTTATATTTACTTCCAGTTATAGTTATTCGTGTATGTTCATCTTCAGATCAAAGCCAGCTATGATAGCCATATTCTGAAGACGATGTTTTGGAGGTGAACATTGTAATAACTTACAATGTTCACCTCCAAAACATCGTTTTATGAGTTGTGTGGAACTATTAGTAATAATCATAAAATGATACTTACCTTTGTACTAGCCACTATGACCACACTCCTCCATAAATAATTATGTAATATAAACATACACACAACTGAACTTTTGTAAAGACCAGAATGGCTTAGAGACATGAGTCAGAAGTGCTGGATACAGTAATTAAAACTGTTTGATTATCTCATCAATGGTCATCCATTTGAATATACATGTACACAACTATACATATACCAGGCCTTCATTTAGGAGGAGTGGGGCCAACTTGAATTTGAAAGACTTTGAGGGAGGCAACATACAGGGTTGTTCTTGTGTGCATAATGGCCAACAAATTTCAAGGGGAGAAATGCTACCCCTCCCTAAATGAAACGCTGTATACCAATATTCAAGATTTGCTATGTACATGTACATATCGAATCCATCTCCATATTCATAATTATCGAATTAAAAAGTGACTATAATATATTAATTAACTGTCATCATGTAACGACATCTTTAATCAATTGGATAGCAACTACATGGAATATAACAGTGGGGCATTAATTGAAGTTAGCAACGGTAATAAGAAGGCCTTATTGACCTGGTTACACAAAAGTTGATAAACCCTATTTTACATGTAAATACATGCATATATGTACGCATTATACACATATTTAATTAAATACATATTATTATACTAAATATAATTAGAGATGTACATTGTATCTGTTGATGTGTGTATGTATATGTGTATGTATATATATATATCTATGTATGTATGTATGTATGTACAGTATGTATGTACAGTATATATGTATACACAAGACTTAGGTCTTATGGGTTATTGTAATGCTTATCTATATACATGTGTATACTCGCTATTCAACCATCTTATATAATGTATGTACGTACATGTATGCATGTACAGTACATGTACAGTATATACATATTGTATGTACATGTATATACACAAGGCTTTGGGCTTATGAGTTATGATAATGCAAACACTCGCTATTCCGCCATCTTATATAAGAATCCAACTAAGTTTGGTATCCAAAATGAGTAATTATCACTCCTCCATTACATACTTCCTATACATATACATGTACATATACATGTACATATACATGTATAGATATAATTAACTAATTACACAAAATGACCTGATAACAAGCACGTATAGGTATGTTCAAATAAGCAAAGTTGGTAATATCAGTTTTTATATACACAATATACATATATTATACTTACGTGCATCAATTATCGGTTTACTGCGATCATTAGTAACAGTTTTCTTGAGTCTCATACCCTTATGGATATCGTTCAACAAGGCTCCTCGATCTTTCTCACCTCTCTTACTTAATTTAGGTTTTTCGGTATTAGCTTCAGCGAATGTTGGAGGAGGAGGAGGAGGGGGAGGGGCAGGTGGAGGAGGTGGGGGAGGCATGATAATTATATCTATACAGGGAATGGGTATCAAACATACATACGAAATCATACAATAGAGCATATATATATAATTATATACAATAATATAATTGTAATAATGATATTAATTACATGGCAAGGATTCACATGCCACATGGTTACATTTAAAACAAACCACAGAGACAACACTTTATACACTTATAATGTTATATATATATATATATATAACTATAACTATATATCATAATATATTATATATATATATATATATATATATATATAATTGTATTAAAATAATTGTGGACAGGCTGAAACCTCCTCAGTTACTAGCTTATCTTGTATATACAAAGAAGCCCAATGGATGGATGTTGTGCTCACATGGACTAACTCTTTCATACACACACAAACAAATTCCAACAGGAACTCTCTTCTCTATATATATATACATACATAAAACATTTAACAGTATTCTAACTCAAGGCAAATGAAAGATACATCTAAACAACGCCAAGATATGTACATCCATAACTACAGACTCACAAGTTCAGAGGTAAGCTTGGTCAATACTTAACTCAACACAGAAACACAAACTGTACAGCAACTTGTATATCTCTTGAGCCAACCGATCAGTTGCTGATTGACATCATCTCAAGTGATCACGTGACTAAAATTTTTATAATTATTATTGTTACAAAATTAAATACATTCTCGAAATTTTTATGAATTGGAAAGAATGATAAAATAATTATTTATCCTTTGACTCTATTATGATTGGGTTTATAGTGACGAGAGAAGACCCATTTCTGATTGAGGGAAGAGCTGACACATGGATTCATAACGGGATAGTTGTTATTCCCCTTTTCAATACACATTCCAGTAACAACATGCCGAAGGCTTAAGGTCTAAAAGAATGACAGCATATATACATAAATACAAGTAATAGCAGTGTTTCCCCCAAAAGGGTGGTAACATGGCGCTCCCCCACCCTTTAGTCTTGCTCCCTCACCCTTTAATTTTATGCCGAAAACACTGTTTTATAACACTGAACATTGTTGACCAAACGTCATGTACCCACTGATGCACTCCCCCACTCTTAATATTTATCCTGGGAGAAGCACTGGTAATAGGTTTATATTTTTCTTATATGTGTCTTGCAAACAAGGGTGAACTTCATATCATGAATCCTGAAATAATATTGTATTTACATGTATATAGTATATATACATGTAGTATTGTATTTATATGTATATAGTATATATGCATGTAGTATTGTATTTATATGTATATAGTATACATAGTATTGTATCTGTATAAGGATTATAGTAGGACTAGGTGTATAAGCATTGTTAGGGTTATATCATGTATTGTATCCTGTGGTTTGTACAATGATAGTTGGCTGGGGTACAATACTATTAATAAAAAAAACAAATCTACATTAACTCCACAAGATTCAAACAAGAGCTTTTTCAATGCAGCCCAACTTTACTTTAGTTTGACAAATATGCTAACATCAGTATATATGGATGAATATGAGTGGCTGGTAGGTATTTGTTGTCATAGCTCAGTGGTTAGAACACTGGTGATTTAAAGTTAGCACTGTGGCCTTGGGTTTGATCTCCAGCGACTGTTGGCTTTTTAAATATTCTCTTTATAAGCATATCCCGTTTTATATTTTAATTACTCTCCTTCAATCATAGACAATCTACAGCTGGATATTCCAGTACTTAAAACAGGGAAGGAGGAACTGGTAGTGCTTGTAAAGCAAGTGCCTGACCAATATTTGAGAGCTTCAATCATTGAAAATAACCTACACACCTTACATCGTACCTAGTAGCAGAAAGGGGTCGACTTACTACCTCTGCCTCTTTATATGGTTTGTCTACAAACTGTTTAAAGAGGCAGTAAGTCTCCTTTTCTCCCTCCCTCCCTCTATAAAACCCACTCTCTCCTGTTAGTTACCTGGTTATTGTATTCCCATTTTTGATTTCCTCCTAATCCATGACAGACAAAGATCTGTATATGACCTCCTCTAGTCTTCTTTGACACATCCAAACACAAATCATCTTCAAACTGTAACTCACCAATATCTGTAAACCCAAAATCCTAAATGAAAAGAGGTAGATGGAGAATCATATTATATACATTGTATATACATGTATATATATATATATATATATATATAGATAGATAGATAGATAGATAGATAGATAGATAGATAGATAGATAGACACACTGACAGAGGTACATAAGTAAAAATTGTGAGTGAAGTCAAAGAGTAAAAAGATAGGGGAATGAAGAATAGATAGACTAAAGGACGAGAGGATAGATAGATGTACAAAGATTCAGGAAATGGAAGGATGAAGAGATAGATGAGAGATGAAAGGCTCAAGGAAATAAAGAGAGAGCAAAAATGAATGATGAGGGGATAGATAGAGAGAACATAGGGATAGGGAGGAATGTGTTAACCTGATTTCCTGCTTGTCCATGACAAGTATATAATCCAACATCATTATTCTCCCTTCTACCAAATGTATCCAGACAAAGATTTGACTGAGGATTACGAACCTGTAGAAAGAAAAAAGATAATGATATTTAGAACACGAGTGATATTATCAGTGCTCTACTTAGCATAGCACCACTCTAACTTTATTATAAATTATAAGCATTTGTGTTAGGAAATGCCCCTGGACCATGATATGCAGGCATGAGAGAGGTAATGAGAAACGAAGGAAAATTGAAACATCAGGAATCAGCATGCCAGCATATCACAATAATATCTTGTATAAGCCTTATCTATGTATGTATGTATGCATGCATGTATGTATGTATGTATGTATGTATGTATGTATGTATGAGTGTGTGTGTGTATGTATGTATGTATGTATGTATGTATGTATCTATGTATGTATGTATGCATGCATGTATGTATGTATGTATGTATGTATGTATGCATGTATGTATGTATGTATGTATGTATGTATGTATCTATGTATGTATGTATGCATGTATGTATGTATGTATGTATGTATGTATGTATGTATGTATGTATGTATGTATGTATGTATGTATGTATGTATGTATGTATGTATGTATGTATGTATGTATTTATGTATGTATGTATGTATGTATGTATGTATGTATGTATGTATGCATGTATGTATGTATGTATGTATGTATGTACATTGTATGTAGCATCTAATAGATTTGATATGTTATAAATGTCACTGTAATTATATTTACTATGGAGAACATGTTACAATCATTACTTACAGATCCACCATGATAGAGATTGCCATTAGGTAATGGCAGTTCAGGATACACATTTTCTAAATACCATTCGAAAGAATGGCATTTCAGCTTTTCACGAATTGCTAGGCGATCACTAATATCACCGTAATCTCTCTTCTTAATGCTGGGTCTTTTAGAATAGTAATATTCTTTATATGAGTCCATCCAAGCCTCTGCTAATCTCATATTGTTTTTGACGAGTATTTTGTCTACTCCTCCAGGGAATGTGTAAGGCTGTCTCTTTCGAAAGATGTGTCCCACACGAGAACATGGAATAAGTTCTAATTGACCTCCACACATCCATATCTACAAATTAAATGAACTGATGAATGAATACATACATGTGTACATACATACATACATACATACACACATATATTCATACATACATACATACATACATACATACATACATACATACATACATACATACATACATACATGTGTACATATATATACATACATACATACGTACGTATATACATGTATGTATGTATGTATGTATGTATGTATGTATGTATGTATGTAAAATATTTATGTATATATATCAGTGTTTTTGGTAAGCTTATATGGTGCACCTATGACCCAAGAAGATTCTTATTTGGCACAGCACAGTTCTCTCTTTGGGCCAGATGGTGCAGTTAACTATCATTATATTGTCACTAACAGCATTAACTCTTTGTTAATTGGCTCAAGATGTATTCCCAATGGCACACATACTAACCATTTCTGAGCAAATTTGGCCCATGCTTCAAAAGTCATCAAAAGTCTGATATATATACAGATATGTACTATGCATATGTAATCATGTATAATACAGTTATAAGTAGACAAATGGTTACATATGTTCAAATACGTATGTTACGACTAAAATTCAAAGTATTTGTTGATTGAAGAAGAAAGTGTGTTTACTTTCAGTTATATACACTATTACAATTCTACATATTTAGTAAAACATCACATTAATTAATTTCAATTAGTACTGTAGTAATCCCAAATATATACATATACAGTAATGACACTTGTGACCAGGTGGCATATATATACATACACATACCAGACATGGGCCGAAGCACTTTAGAAATTATTTGAGTAAATCTAAAGTACACAGTAAAGGCTGGTTCACAAAATGACGCAAGGCCTTGCGTTGCATAAGTGTGTTGAATTGTGAAAATGATGCGCTTCTTTTAATGCCGTCAGACGCAATGCAACGCAAGAATAGGATCTGATTCTATCTTTGTGTCAGCTGTGTTGCGTTTGACCAATCAGTTTTCAGAATTTTATCACAACGCAAGTGACGCAAAGCAAGGCTTGCGTCATATTGTGAACCAGCCTTAAAGGTGTAAACTGCTCATGTAGTTGAAGAGGCGAATTGCTTTGTGCACAAGCTGAAGCACCTGAAAGTGCTTGAAGAATGATTTAAAGCACATTTCCAATTAACCAACACACAAAAAATTACTTTTTAGTTTTAGTTAATTAAACTATACCTAAATTACAAATCTATTGCAACTAACTAAAATGAAAATTGACCAATAATAGGCACTTTTATTAAAACTGAAACCTTTTTAGCATATTATTTTAGTAAACAAAATTAAAACTAATTTAGGCAAACCACAACTATAACTAAAAGTGGTCATTATTGTCAACACAACACCAATACTGACTAGGGATTGGCAATATTTTGATTATCAAGATAATCGTGATTAAAATTTCCTGTGCTAAGCATATCATCTAATATTGCCACATCCTGGTCACACAAATAATTATTCAGGTTTTCAGTACTATCACATCTAAATCAGTTTTTCAACACTGTTTACTCAACAAATAAAAGGATTGTTGAATGAAACCACATACATATGTAAGGTAGCCAATAATTGCAATAATCGTGATTCGTGATACTTACACTAACAATAATCGTTGACTCATACACACACACACACACACACACACACACACACACACACACACACACACACACACACACACACACACACACACACACACACACACACACACACACACACACACACACACACACACACACACACACACACACACACACACACACACACACACACACACACACACACACACACACACACACACACACACAAATACATGCAGACAGACAGACAGACAGACAGGACCATACCCTAAAGGAGAGCTCAAGGTTTTCTCCTCCCCATATATCCATTCCAGGATCATAAGAACCAATTTTGAAGAAATAATCACGATCTATAGCAAACAAACCTCCAGCCATTGTCGGAGAATGAACTTCCCTTGTTTCATCAAAGCCACGCCTCTTTTGTTCATAATCTGGAATCTTCTTCCACTTGAATTGCAAGTTCCAGTTGAAACCTCCTCGAACACCAGGAGGTCCTCGGATAGTTGAATACTCTAATTTCTCCCAACTAATAACATCAATAACAGGACAAACGACAATAGAACTATTAATATGAATCCGATGAAGAAGAGGCTCTAACCAGCCTTCGTTCACTTCACAATGCGAATCCAAGAATAAAAGGACCTTACCCGTAGCAGCTTCTGCCCCTGTCATTCTGGCTCTAATTAGACCTTCCCGTTTTTTGTGACGTAGGATTTTTACTTTTGTGTCTTGCTCAAATATTTTGTTCAAATCATCTTTGAGATCATCTGCAATAAGAATGAGTGAATAAATGATTGGATGTGTGAGGATAGACTGATGGATGGATAGATGAATAGATAGATAGATGAATAGATAGATGAATGGATAGATGAATAGATAGATAGATTAATGAATGGATGGATGGGTAGATGGCATGGACAGAGATAGATGAATGTGTGAATTGGGAAATTAGTGGAATAGAAGATTGCTATAATTAAATGTATAAATGAATTAATAGATGGATAGATACAAGAATAGATAGATAGATGAATGGAAGATACGTAGATGATGAAAGATAAATGAATGGATGAAGCCAGAACAAAAGAACTTGTTACCATGGTTACTGTAGTCATCCACTAGTAAAATTTCATGAATAAGTTGAGGAGGAGAACGATTCAATACACTTGTAACAGTACGTAGGAGAGCAGTGAATGCTTCATTATGAAATATTATAATAACCGAAGTTGAAGGTAGATTGGTAGCGTATGTCTTGCCTATACACCTGAAAATCATGTGAAAGTCACATGATATACGAATTAAAAACTTGTATGATTATCAGATGACAGTCACATGATATACAAATTAAAAACTTGTATGATAATCAGATGAGTCACATGATATACAAATTAAAAACTCGTATGATAATCAGATGACAGTCACATGATATACAAATTAAAAACTGTATGCATAGTATGATAATCACATGACAATCACATGACATGACAACAGCACCTGCTTATTACTCTACTATAATGGCACACGTGTATAATAGTCATATGATTATCATGAGACATAGCAAAAGTCACATGAGAGTCACATGGAAAAGTGATAGTCATGTGATAGACATAGGGAAGTCACATGCCTTGGATCCCTTGTGTCTGGTACTTCTCTATCTAATGGTAGACGATCACTTCGAAACTGATTGAATCCATTATTTTGAAATCCCTGAGATTCTTCTTTCTTTTCATCCTCTGAAAATGTAAGATATTACAAAAATCATTTGTGATTGACTGTAGTATTGTTATTCTTTACTATGGGTGATCTTTTCACAAATTATTTTAGTTTTAGCTAGGGTGAAGAAAAATTTGAGACTTCAAAATTCACCCAATGTACAATGTATGTTCCTAATAGTATGTGGTATACAGGCCCAGTGGAAACAATATTTGAGTAGTATACAGACCCAGTGGAAACAATACGAGTGGTATACAGGCCCAGTGGAAACAATATTTGAGTGGTATACAGACCCAGTGGAAACAATATGAATGGTACACAGACCAAGTGGAAACACTATTTGAGTGGTATACAGGCCCAGTGGAAACACTATTTGAGTGGTATACAGGCCCAGTGGAAACACTATTTGAGTGGTATACAGGCCCAGTGGAAACACTATTTGAGTGGTATACAGGCCCAGTGGAAACACTATTTGAGTGGTATACAGGCCCAGTGGAAACACTGTTTGAGTGGTATACAGGCCCAGTGGAAACACTGTTTGAGTGGTATACAGGCCCAGTGGAAACACTGTTTGAGTGGTATACAGGCCCAGTGGAAACAATATTTGAGTGGTATAATTATAGACTAATATAGCGGAAGATGTTAAGTACACAGGTGTGGTTTGAACAAGTATAATGTGACACCTGGTACTCTCTCAATAATCAATTAATGATACATACATACCATTCTGAGGATCCAGACTTTTTCCAACATACTTCTTTATTTCTTGTTCCAATTTGTATTGTATCATTGGTTTCTGACGAGTAGCTACTGTTCGATTGATACCAAAGTATCCTAACCATATTAGTACCAACAAAAACACAGTGAGGAACAACAACCTACGTAAAGAACACCTTGTCATTAAAAACCCCAACCTGTGTGTATTACAAAGATCATAAATGAAAGTACATAATTATATATATATATATATTATATATATATATATATATTATACATGTATATTATATATAATAACTCACATTAATTCATTATAATACTGAGAGAGCCCTATATAATTATTAATTACTGCACGCGCACAAAGTAGGTGGGGTAACCTTTGACGCAAGGCCACGTGGGGATTTTTCTATTTATGTTTGGAATTGGAAAGAGTAACAGCTCTCTCCTGGCGTTTCCCAAGCCTCCCAGACAGGGATTTGTTACTGTAGAAGAAAGAGAAGTACAATTCTTGTATGCCAGTCAAGATGAACCAGTTATTCCAGGGAACGAGGTTACTAAATTATAATTCCCATTTTCTCTATTTTATTGTTACATGTATAATGTAATTATGAAGCTTATCGGTTGCATCTCATAGTACTATGGTAGTTTTTGTTTAAGTTGATCACATGTCCTTTTGAACTAACTCTATTGTAACTTGTATACATCTTTTATCACAAGGGACTGAGTGATTCAGACTACCATTTTGCATGCAAATCCATATATGGTAATGTCATGCAAAAATATGCCCCATTCAAACTTGACCCTCCTGTGACCACTTTTACCACTTTTGGCATCCAAAACCAGTCCCCGTAGGGCAGCCAAAATTGGTCCCCTGTTGCTAAAAGTCATCCTGTGGGGGGACCATGCAGTGTTCTCGTTAGGCCTTTTTGTGGTGTACCACCAATATTACTGTCTGCACCAACAGAGGTTCAAATTTCAATTTTGCACCACCAAGCATTGTTATACTTAATTACCATGAAACCACATGATAATATTACCCAACCTACAAACCACATTGTTTAGTAAACTCAACTTTGAAGATAAATCCATGTCATTATTTATTTAAAAACTATATTTAACTTCTCGTACTTCTTTTTCTTTTTTTCTTTTTTTTTCCAATAAAGTTCACCGTCAGCAACCTCAAATTGGCTGGCTTTTCATCGAATTGTTTGCTTTTGATTTTTTAAAACATTTTTCAGGATACTGCATGTCTGCCAGGTAATCGTAAACTGCTTTTACTAGCTCTATTTCATCACTAGATGTAGACAAATTGTCAAGGGGAAACAAGCTGGAATCCATCTCTCGGCACAGGCTTCGCCACGTGTGACTTTGCACACGAACTTCACATGTCAGGTTACCAATAGATTCTTAATAACCTGGACATCCTTATTCATGATAATTATATCTCAACTTCACCTCATTGAAAACCGCCAAACACAATATCAATAACTCACATACCAAACTACATGTATATTTATCTTCTCGTACTTTTTTTTCCAATAAAGTTCACCGTCAGCAACCTCAAATTGGCTGGCTTTTCATCGAATTGTTTGCTTTTGATTTTTTGTACATTTTTCTGGATACTGCATGTCTGCCAGGTAATCGTAAACTGCTTTTACTAGCTCTATTTCATCACTAGATGTAGACAAATTGTCGAGGGGAAACAAGCTGGAATCCATCTCTCGGCACAGGCTTCGCCACGTGTGATATACCCAGGTGCTATATATATATATATATATATATATATAGCGCTTGCATTGGGTGGGGTTGGTTTTTGTTGGCGGGGACCAATTATTGCAGGGAATAGTTGCTTACAATAGTGGGTGCTTATTTAATCTTACTATCTGGGTTTCAAGGTGTGCTCTGGGTAAACATTATTTCAAAAAATGTATCTGTTTTATTTCTAAGTTCCTGTCTGGCCTCCTTTATTTACTCTAGCAGATTCTTCTTAGCATCAGAAGAGTTATCTATAAATTCTCCTTCCTCGGAATAGTCATCATGGGCATTGTGATTTTTTTAAAAAGAGGAGCATTTCAATTTCTCATAATTATCCTCCTCAGTAGGATTGTTTATTATATAAAACCAATTGTTATTGCACAGATTTGTTTTTGAACAGGGCTCTGCAATTTCAATCTAAACAGTGACGGTCCCTGGAAGTGATCTGCGTCACATTTTGTCTTGTCTCGTTACGTGCACGTCACTCATGTCACGTCACATCTTGTCATCTTGTCTTGTCTGGTCTTGTTTTGTTTAAAATTCTGAGCATTCTTCGTATCGATGACAGAAAATTATTATCTTAGGAAAATTATGTTTAAACTGCATTAAACTAGTTGCTAACTTACATACTAATTGTTCAATGGTACTTTTTGGCTTAACAGAGTAAATAATTTTCTTTACTGGCGGAACATATATCAGAATTGGTGGATGTAAACCAAGCATTGGATATATCTGATTACGAGTAGTTAATGAAGCAGTTGCAGTAAGGGCCATGATATGCACAGATGGGGGAATGAGGCTTCTTATTTCTCCAACTCTACGATATGTCTTCCAGAAAGAATTACCCCTATATAAAGGAAAGCCAAGTATTATTATTATAAATAAAAAACTTTCACAATGTTTTTTAAATTGTGGATAGTCATATCCACAAACATGCAAAATATGATAGTGATATGAGCATTATTACACTATGAAGGGTCATTATTACACTATGAAGGGTCATTATTACACTATGAAGGGTTTCATATTCACAGCATTGGTAGCTATATTAGTGATGCACTGCTAAGACAATGTACTGATATTCCGATAAACCAATAATTACTTTTATATATGTACTAATAATCGATACCGATCCTCTATTATATCTTTTATATTATATCTTGTTATCTATAAATTCTCCTTCCTCGGAATAGTCATCATGGGCATTGTGATTTTTTTAAAAAGAGGAGCATTTCAATTTCTCATAATTATCCTCCTCAGTAGGATTGTTTATTATATAAAACCAATTGTTATTGCACAGATTTGTTTTTGAACAGGGCTCTGCAATTTCAATCTAAACAGTGACGGTCCCTGGAAGTGATCTGCGTCACATTTTGTCTTGTCTCGTTACGTGCACGTCACTCATGTCACGTCACATCTTGTCATCTTGTCTTGTTTGGTCTTGTTTTGTTTAAAATTCTGAGCATTCTTCGTATCGAGGACAGAAAATTATCATCTTAGGAAAATTATGTTTAAACTGCATTAAACTAGTTGCTAACTTACATACTAATTGTTCAATGGTACTTTTTGGCTTAACAGAATAAATGATGTTCTTCTTTACTGGCGGAACATATATCAGAATTGGTGGATGTAAACCAAGCATTGGATATATCTAATTACGAGTAGTTAATGAAGCAGTTGCAGTAAGGGCCATGATATGCACAGATGGGGGAATGAGGCTTCTTATTTCTCCAACTCTACGATATGTCTTCCAGAAAGAATTACCCCTATATAAAGGAAAGCCGAGTATTATTATTATAAATACAAAACTTTCACAATGTTAACTTACATTTGGAACATAATGTGCTTCATCTACAGCCAAACAGACAAGGTTGTTAATAGTACATCCCTCCACTGTGTATTATTAAGCAGAGATTCAGGACTAATAAACACTAACTGACTTCTTTCCTTGGACAGTGTTCAAATCGTGATGTACCTTTGCTATAAAGTTGGCATTGACCTATACTTGTAAACTTTTCTTTTTGGTCAATCATCAATGACTACAAGGAATATTCCTGCAAGATTTTTTATACTATCATAAATTTTTGGCAACAGGGAGTAACAAAAAGACTTTCCAAATCCAGTCGGTAAACAGCAAAATACATCATTCCCCTGTATAAAGGAAGCAATTGCTTCTTTCTGTTCTGTCTTCAAAACAAACCCAAATCCTTTTCTATCACTTGTTTATTAGCCAATATTAATTAACAATATTAATTCACACGTAGCTAATTGCATACCATGTACCAACACCTGCGGCCAAATTCCTTAGCCGGGACAGAAATCGATTGACCAGAATCCCTCCCTGCTGTCCGATCTCAAAAAGGGGAGGAGTCTGGCTCGCGAGACTACTTTACTACAAACTAGTGACCCAACTGCTTACCTATTTCACCATTCTTGACATATTGTGCATGTCCACAAACATGCCCAATATGATAGTGATATGAGCATTATTACACTATGAAGGGTTTCATATTCACAGCATTGGTAGCTATATTAGTGATGCGCTGCTAAGACAATTTACTGATATTCCGATAAACCAATAATTACTTTATATATGTACTAATAATTGATACCGATCCTCTATTATATCTTTTATATTATATCTTGTTATAATTATAATTTTAAAAATTATTATATTCATTCCTTTCTTTCAATTAGGAAAGATCATTCTTTTCAGTAACATTGCTTCTTATTATAGCTGGAATATTGTGTATAGTTGGGCAGCAGTACCTCCAGAACCAATCTCTGGCAATACTCTAGCAGCAAGAGAAGATCATGTGTATTTGTATTATACAACAGATGGACATATGACTCATGATATTGCTCTAGCATTTACTCTCCGGTATATAACAAATCCATCACTTCAAACACGTACCATTCTGAGGATCCAGACTTTTTCCGACATACTTCTTTATTTCTTGTTCCAATTTGTATTGTATCATTGGTTTCTGACGAGTAGCTACTGTTCGATTGATACCAAAGTATCCTAACCATATTAGTACCAACAAAAACACAGTGAGGAACAACAACCTACGTAAAGAACACCTTGTCATTAAAATCCCCAACCTGTGTATATTACAAGTACATAATTATATAATTATATATAATATATATATATATATTATACATGTATATTATATATATATATAGATATAATAACTCACATTAATTCATTATAATACAATTATTATTGAGAGAGCCCTATATATTAATTAGTAACTCTCCTTTATTGTTAAGAGATAAAATTCAAGAGGGCAATGAGAAGACAACTCGAAATGACTTTGCACACGAACGTCATGTCAATAAATTCTTAATAACAAAGTATGAATATTAGCCAAGGATCTGGATAATTAATCTGGTGAAGACCTGACTTCGCTGTTAGAAAGTATATCCTCTATAACCTCATCTCTCTCTTGGATAGTAAAATATTCACGTCCTCTCCTTTAAAGAACTGAATTATTTGTTCATAAGTTAAACGGGAACAGTTCACTATACAATCCATTCTCTTATAAACTGCAATGTATTGTTGCGCATTGTGATATTGTTCAAAAGGAGGAGCATTTGATATTATAAGCATATATTCATTCTGTAAAACACCCTTAATTGGAACCTTTGGTGGTCTATCATCTGTTAATTAAAACAACTAAAGCAACTCTGGAACTCCTTTGGTCTATGTACCCATCAAACCATTGATCTCCAGGTGGTTTCTTGTAATAACTTAATCCTAAATCTTCTATGGCATTAACAGAATTCATGGTCTTTCCAACTCGACTAGTTCCATATAAGTATAGGTTCTCTGGGTAAACATCCTTTCAAAAAATTTGAACAGGGCTCACAATCTAAACAGTCCTAGCATATTAATTACTCCGCCCACTTTTTGAAAGCGGTTCTTTCAAAAATATGACGGCATGGCAGGTAGAGACTTGAAGAAACTAGTCCATGAACATAGAAGAAACCTTTCAGCAGGTTCTTTCAACTATTCTAAAACTAAAGGTGAGAATTTTTTTGTTCTATCCTTTGTCTTCAGTGAGGTAAAAATGGGCATTAATTAGAGTTTACCCTCATAGATGATTTATTAAATGTTTATATCAGTGGTTCACAAAGACAAAGGGGTTATACTGATGTAGATTATGACACCCTCTTCAAAAACATTCAGAAGGAAAAAGAAGTTGGTAAAACTCGCCACGATAAAATAAAGAGATTAGTTAGTAAGTCCAAGAGAAGCAAGGAACAGGATATGATAAAGGAACACAAGAAGGCATGGAGAAAGATGTACAATCTATTAGGAGTGCAGGTTAGAGTTTATCGCTTTGGAATGTTCCTGTGTGTAACTATAGGATGTCTGTATTTATGTACGTAGGAAGTCAATCTGCATGCATGTTGTTTTATTTTGACAATAATGACCACTTTTAGTTATAGTTAATAATAAATTATTACTAAAAGGGTTTTAGTTAACTAACTAAAAGTGCCCATGTTTTAGTTAGTTATGGCAATAGACTTGTAATTTAGTTATAGTTAACGAATTTCATTTGAAGTGTCGTATAATGTCTGTAGTATTCCTGATGTATATATGTATCATTGATCAAATGCCTATGGTTTGGGAAGGTCAAAGGTCATAGTATTATTTATGTGTTTCTTTAGCTCATTAATATTCAACATCAAATTGAAGTGTGGAGAACTAATGTGACTCTTGACTCCGCCCTTAACATGCAAGAGGTACTGTCTGAACTTTTATTAATAGAACATGAATTATTAAAAGAAAGAAGAGAAAAGTTTCAACAAGAAATGATGAGACCTATTAGATTACTGAGACGTGAGATAAAAGAACTAAAGATAAAGGGACTCACAGGAGGGAAAGACCCTCCAACATCATTTAAAAATGAAATTATTCGTGAGATTTTGAGAATCAAAGAAGAGCATAGAAAAGTTGAGAAATTATTGGAAGAGGAATGGTCACCATTACAACATCAAATAGAACCATTCAGTGATTTGTGTACAATAAATAAATTAACTGAGTTCAAAGGAGGTGTGCCTATAGAAGTATGGTCTGCGGATTGTCCAAGTGAGGACCTTCGAAGAGCTATGATGGAAGAGTTTGTATGTTTGGATTGTCATTTTGAAGAACAGTTAACTCGACTTAGAGATCAGTATGAGAGATCTGTAAGGTAATTGTATATAATAATTATTGTAATTAATTATACTGTCAGTTACTTTACTATATCACTCATGTCCAGTGTTGCCTACAACTCAGGAATGTCGTAGGATATCAGTAGTATCCATATATGTATATACAAGGGATTATAAAAGTCATTGTATATTCTATTGATTATAATAAATAAACTATAGATAAACAGTTAATTATAAAAGTCATTGTATATTCTATTGATTATAATAAATAAACTATAGATAAACAGTTAATTATAAAAGTCATTGTATATTCTATTGATTATAATAAATAAACTATAGATAAACAGTTAATTATAAAAGTCATTGTACATTCTATTGATTATAATAAATAAACTATAGATAAACAGTTAATTATAAAAGTCATTGTATATTCTATTGATTATAATAAATAAACTATAGATAAACAGTTAATTATAAAAGTCATTGTACATTCTATTGATTATGATAGATAGACAGAAAAGAACTTTCTAAATCCACGAATAAATACATTCTACAGTTTTTCTGATGGAGAGAACTGGAATGAGAAGGACAGACTCCATTTTGATCTTATACTGAGACAGTATCCTCCTGGAACACCTAACAGGAGAACATTTTATATTGACAGGATGATAAGAGAAATACCTCATAAGACAAGAAAAGACATAGTAAGACATCTTTCATTATCTATCTATCTATGTATCTGTCAGTTACTTATATGTTCATCCATTCATGTAGTCATCCATCCATAATCAATCATCTATATTCATTTTCAACCCATCCTTATCTATGTATGTAATCTATGTACATATGTATGTATCTATCTATCTGTCTATCTATCTATCTTGTCTATCTATCTATCTATCTATAATTTACATGTATGTTCAATTTGTTCATTCATTCATATATTCATTCATCTATCCTGTCTATCTATCTATCTATCTATCTATCTATCTATCTATCTATCTATCTATCTATCTATCTATCTATCTATCTCTTTAGGTAAATTACGAATCTCAGTTCCAATCATTAGAGTATTATACTAATCAAAGGGAAAAATTATTTAAATCTTGGAAGACAGCTCACAAAGATCTTTATGATAGAGTGAGATTTATTTATCATGAAGCATGTGAAGAATGGAAGAGAAGAGTATTTCTTGATGCTGAGAAAGACAAACAGAGACAACTGTGTAGAGAACTGACTGAAAAAGTGAGTAGTCATTCTCAATTTGGTGGTATGTGGATGTAATAAATTAATAATAATGATTAAGGCAAAGATCTAATTAGTGATGTTCCGATAATCATATCAGTAATTGGTATTGGTCATTATTTGACTATTATTTCTAGTATCAGTATCAGTTACATGTAGTTTTGAGTGATGTAACAGATATTGTAATAAGTGTAATAATAATGTCAACTCTTATGATTATAAATTATTTTAAAGCATTTCAATACCCATAAGCAGGGAGTGTAGAAACATTGAGCTGACTACCAGACATTTTGACCTATTTCCATCGCTCTTGTCCTCCTCCTCATATACTTTGTATACAGTTCAGTTTCAATTTACCAGACATTCACTAGATTCATCAGACAATGTCCTATATGACTGGTTGTTTCCACTCTAGGGTTGGACAATATTTTGCCATTGGGATAATACTGGCAGACCAAAATCATGTGATAAGAATGTATGGATATATTGAATTATTGCCATTGAAAGAATCAGATACTAGATGGTAGATGTAATTAATATTAGCTCAGTATCGGTAGATATCTGAAGTCAATATTGATTTATCGGACTATTGATCAAATGCTATGTCAGTGCATTGTTAATATATAATCATTTCGTGTAATTTGAAATGGAAAACATCCGTGACATCTGAAATATGTAATGAGTAATGAAACCGCAAAATGTATTTTGCTGCCAAATTTTCTAAGAATGCAATTTTACGTTTTGTGATAATGTGATTTGTGTGTTACTATGGTATCTTTTTAAAAATGACCAGTCAATATGGAGCCATTCTTTACATATTTTAAAATGTAATATTTTACAATCACGGTTGTAATGCTTGGTTACATGTACATGTGTTGTAGAATGTACATTATGAGTTAATATTGTTTTAGCTAAAACTCCTTTTAGTAAGGCATTATGACTTTTAGTTAACAAAACTATAACTAAATTACAAGTCTACTACAATAACTATAACTAAAACTCCTTTTAGTAAGGCATTGTGACTTTCAGTTAACAAAACTATAACTAAATAAGTCTATTACAATAATTATAACTAACTAAATTGAAAATCGACCAATCAATGGGCACTTTCAGTTAATTAACTAAAACTTAATAAGCTTTAGTTAATTAACTATAATTAAAATTCTAGACCCACTAAATATAACTTAAAATGGTCATACTAGTGATACTAAAACAACACTAATCAGAATTCTATCAACAGAAGTCTTATAATTCATTAATTATTCATAGTCAACTACCAATATAATTATATCATTAATTATTCATAGTCAACTTCCAATATCGTTGATTATTCATAGCCACTTTCAATATAATTGATACTTAAGGGTACTCAGGGTTGGTAGATAACACTTAAAAGAGCACTAATCGTAAAATTGAAGTGCTTGCTCTAATAGTGTTTCCATGACAACCTCATGTAGGTTGCTAAGTGGCGTGAAGAGTGTTTAGCATTACAACAAGCTGAAGCTGATTGTGTAGCGATATATTTATCGGAGCAAGAAGCCTTACTTAAAGAGGAAGAGATAAAACAAATGGAGAAGAAGAAGAAGATCAAGAAACAGTTAGAAGAGTATCGTGTTGTAAAGGAACAGAAAAGAGAATCTGAGAATCTGTTACAAAGTCATCTTGTTGAAGAAGCAAGGAAGATGATGGAAGAACAGAATAGTGAAGGGAAGAAGAGGTTAGTTGCTTAATTTATAACTTACACCTATTTTAGTAAGGCATTGTAAGTTTAGTTCACCTATAACTAAATTGGTCACTTTAATAATTAAATTAAAATCCTTTCAATAACTTTTAACTACAGTATAGTAGTGGATTATTTTCAATACTTTGTATTCGATTGATTATATAGAGTACAGTATAGAGAAAGACTTTACAAGACTAGACAAGAAGAACTTGTAATTCAAGCTCAAGAAATGGAGGAAGAGTTAAGGGAGAAGGAGAGACGTCTGGAATCTCTTAGATCTTTAGTCAGAGTTGAAGCAACTGTTGATCCTCTGAGAGTCTTGAAAGAGACAAAGGTGTGTGTTTTTGTTTATAGAGAGAGTGATAAAAAGAGTTTAGCAATTACTATATTTTATTTAGGCTAGCAAAGCAAGATTTTTATCAATAGAAGATTGTGAAGTACAACTACAGCAACCTCTATTTAACATGTACTCATTTACTAATGATGAGGTAATGAGCCAGTCTATGATATTCATGTATGTATGTATGTATGTATGTATGTTATACTGTATGTATGTATGTATGTATGTATGTATGTATGTATGTATATATGTACATGTATGTATGTATGTACGTACATATATGTATGTATGTATGTATGTACATTCTATATATGTACATGTATGTATGTATGTATGTATGTATGTACGTATGTACGTATGTATGTATGTACATTATTACATGTATGTATGTATGTATGTACGTATGTATGTATGTATGTACATGTATGTATGTATGTATGTATGTATGCATGTATGTACTGTATGTACATATGTATGTACCTATATATGTACATGTATGTATGTATGTATGTATGTACGTACGTATGTACATGTATGTATATGTATGTATGTTATACTGTATGTACATGTAGATAATTAGCAATCATTACCTAATATAAATTATTGTAACAGTGTAACTATATAATAATTGTTATTATGATAGATGAAGAGTCCCTCAACAAATGGAATCTTTATTTAAAAATACTTATCTTATCAAGACTGTATTATGAGGTGTTTCTTCATGTAACAGTTATTGTATTACATCATACATTCTAGGCAGTCAACTTGTTAATGGTTGTGTGCTGTTTTGTTACTATAAACAATAAGTGGGTGGGCTGTGGTTTGTTAATATTTAAGTTATTTGCAGAAATTGTTATATTTCAGTTATTATACAGGGGACACTATATTAATATGAAACTGTTTTGCAAAACCAGTTAAAAGAAAATGTGATTTTCTGTAGTTGTATGAACAAGTATATTTATCCAATTTGGTGAATTAAATATGAAACGGCTTCATAAGCTAGTGAATAATGATTGATGGATTCATTTTCTATGAATTTTTTCCCAAATTTTAATACAAAAATACATACATACATACATATATACATACATACATACATACATACATACATTCATTACATACCTACGTACATATATACATACATACATACATACATACATACATTCATTACATACCTACGTACATATATACATACATACATGCATACATACATACATACATACATACATGCTGTTACATACATACATACATGCATACATACATACATACTGTTACATACATACATACATACATACATGCTGTTACATACATACATACATACATACATACATACATGCATACATGCATGCATGCATACATACATACATACATACTGTTACATACATACATACATACATACAGATTATGTCCGATAAAAGATTCAGAGTAGCCAATGCATTACGTAAAGCTGGTCTCCTATCAACAGACTATGCCAAGAAAGTATTATCATCAATTCCTCCTCCTCATCCTCCAAGACCGGACCAATGCTCCTCTTTATTTAAATGAGTAAGCTTAGAACACAAATTATAACAGGTAACATGTACTTATGTGTATTGTACAAATGTATGTATAATAATATAATTAAATTTAATTCGAATAACCATCCTATAATATCTCTATTTAATGCCCATTATTGTCTCCCAAGTTAATTATGTCATTATCACATAATTAATTTTATTGCTTTTAATAATGAACCGAATTTGACAAATAAATTATAAATAAATTATAAATTTGATAGATTTTGTCTCTTAATAAATAACATTGAACTCACAATATACATGTACATGTATTTTACATGTACAACATTTATTTAACAAATAAATAAAAATAATAAATAAATAGATGTTATTATATATCAACTATTTGTATGACTGATATTGAGGTGTTGAGTTCTACGTGATTTCAAATGATCTGGTCCGTATAACTTGTGACATCGTGCTTCAAATGCTTGTGCTAAGGTTTTTGCGACTTCTTCGAATATGGGAGTACCGAGACTTGCATAGAATATTGAATGAAACTCAAATATTGTCTGGAATAAATAGAATTTTAATATAATAGTACATGTACATGTGATACTATATGTAGTCAAGAACAAGACTACATGTACATGTAATAATAGTACATGTACATATATGTGTAATAATAGTACATCTACATTTATGTATAACAATAGTACATGTATGTGTAATAATAGTACACGTACATGTGCATGTAATAACAGTACATGTAAATATATCATGTACAAGACTAAATGTACATGTATGTGTAATAATAGTATATGTACATGTAATATCCTGTTAGTTCATAATAGATTGGAAATTGTGGTTAATAAATCATGATGATATAACAAACAGTTTACATCACATCATGAATTATGTTTGTAGAGGAATTGAAAGTTTACCAATTGAATTATATTAAAATCTGGCCAGAAAGTGTTATTCCATAATAATCAAACTAATTATAATTAGACACTAGTAATAATTATACACTCGTTACTCTTCCAATTTTTTAGAAGTCAATAAAATTTTGTATTTAGGAAGAGTATATATATATCATTATGCTTCTGAATTTTCTTGGCTTCTTGTAAAGGAATACTGTAAATTAATTTTGATCAAATGCTTACCTTTAATTGTTCACCATTCCATCATTTTGTACAGGAAGTGAATGAAATTTGGTATCCAGGAAGAGCTGTTATCATGCTTCTTGGTTACCAAATTTCATTAACTCTCTGTACAAAATGGTGGAATGACAAGTAGTGTAAGCATTGATAATTTGATATTATTTTGCTGAAAATGAACAGTCAAACATATTCATTTATCCAAATATAAAATTATCATCTCAGCCACTGGCTTGGATTATTTGTAATCATTCACTCACCGATATATGAATAATTGATGTATGACCAGTCGGAAAATTGGGTCCTGGATGAAATTCCCATGTTGTCTCTAAATGACTAAATAACTTCCCATCAGTAGATATACTCTAGTAATAGATTACAGATAGATGTACATATACTATATATATATATATAAATAGATGTACATTATCTTGGTACATTAACAAATATGTAAGTAATTGGGGCAAGCCTGAGCGAGCCCTACACAGGCGAGGTCTACGAATACTCTCTCTGTATTTGTTATCTAGCAACAGATTTAGATATAATTATACTATAGTGTTGAATCCATAAGTCTGAAATTTGAAAATACAACAGAAAGTCGTTCACCTTTCATATTGACCTCAGCTAACTTGTAATTTTGAGGACATTACGATTGTGAACAGACTTTAACTATATAACTACTATACATGCATTCCTTGTTTCCATGGTAACATAAAAACGTACTCTTAATAGTGAATATGGTTTCATAATGACAAGAGACGTGTATTTCTCTACAAGTGGTGGAAAGCCAACTGCAAGTTTAGCGATACATTGTCCCGGTCTTTCTTTAACGATAAGAGATTCTTTACACCATGGAAGAAAATCTTTATAACGATTTATATCGGCCACAACAGTATAGATTTCTTTAGGTGAGTATCTAGTGAGTAATATATTATATTATTATTATAATTTTATAATAATCAAAAGAGAGTTCAGTTGTCTTTGATAGTCGTGTAGAAGGATATTGTTTGGGAGTTTCAGCATGTAACTTTCACTACCACAATCCATCTACTATTTATAGTAACAAAACCACAACCCATCCACTATTTATAGTAACAAAACAACAACCCATCCACTATTTATAGTAACAGAACAGCATACAACCATTAACAAACTTGATTGCCAATGATATCATGTAATGACTGTAACATGAAGCGTATACCACTTTGTCTCAGACTTAGTTAAATGAAAAAAGATTACCAGGACTGTAGTCATAGAAACACAGTGGATAACAATAGTGTATAACTATTAAACAGTGTTTTTAACAAGCTCATATGGCACACCATTGGCCCAAAAAGCTTCTATTTGACACTACACAGTTCTCTCTTTGGGCCTGATGGCACAGTTAATTATGATTATATTATCACTAACAGCATTAACTTGTGGCTCATGATGTAGTCTCAATACTAACCATTGTTGAGCCAATTTGGCAACAACATCATAGTAGTTGTTTAAAAGTATAATCAAAAGCTGGTTTTATATATCCAGTAGTCATTTTGAACTCACCCAAGAAGTTTTTGTTCTGAAAATTCTTTTCTTTTATCTGTTCCTGACATTGGACATGACTCTGGTAAGAAACTCAGTTGTCTTTTTATAAATATAAAAGAGAGCATTTTTGATACACGAAATACAACCCATACAATCCAGGTTACCTTTCAATGTTGTTTCCCAACCGTCCTTGTCTTAGGTATGGTAATTTAGTGTACCAAGAACACAATCTTCTAGCCATCTTACTATAATGACCACACCTCTATAAAATCATCAAGCATGCAATTAATTAAAACCACACCCACAATTTATAAACTATAAAATAAAATGTTTCCCAGCATTCTTTGTCTTAGATATAATATGATAATATATTGTACCAAGAACATAATCTCCTAGCATAGTCTGATGTTGCCACCCCTTCGCATAGAGGAGGAAGAGTATAGGGACACCAGCATACCAAATCAGTTCTAATGTGTTAGTGTTATTAAATTAAAAATACCACACCTGCTGTAATTAGCATTCCAGCAGACACTCCTTTATAAAGGAATTTGAAAACCACATCCTCATTACTAAAATTGTTGGGATAGTATGATGTAATAGAAAAAAATAGAATAAACTACATAAATAAAATAATAAAATAATCTTCATGTATTGTGAAGGGAAGAGAATGAACAATAATTTCCTATTGTACAAATTGAATTGATACATTAATTTTTTATTGTTACGACAATGCATTTCCAATTGTGAATGCAATAACTGCTCCAAGTCCTATAGCTCCTCCTACAGCTGCATATCTCTGTAACCATCCAGTTGGATTTCTTCTATCAGTTAATAGCTTATCTGAATATTTAATAAACTGATCCTGGATAGGAGAAAAGAGTTGTATGGTTTTGTGTCAGTTAGTTGTCATCCAGAAAGCAATCAAGTGCCTGGCAGAGCCAAAAATAGCATTTACAACTTTTAAAATTAGCATCTAATGTGACAATGTGGTTAAAACACCTTGAGGTTATTTTAAGACCACACCCCAGTCTAGTGGAAGTACTGCAGGTGCTGACTAATGCTTGTGGAGGAGAAAGGGCTTTTTGCTTAAACTAAGTCTGTTCACATTCACTATGTTCTCAAAATTATGATGTGATGACTTTATATGTACTATAATGTATAGTTTAATGTCATAAGGTTAATACATGATTATACTGTGACTTAATAATGATTGAAATTTGACATACACAAAAAAGAACGGGAAGGATAATTTTATGAAAATGGTGCGGCTAAAAAGATTGTTGGTCATTCCAAACTAAAGTTATGAACATTTTTCTGAGGACAAGGTGAATGTGAATGACTTTTAATCCTTGTGACTTAATCATTTCAGTCCTGAGAAGTCAAATTAAGCCTAACTGGAGACATTAAGGTAAGTAATAAACTGCAAGTTCAAATTGTGCATTGTAATTAAATGTGTTAGTGACTCTTAATAAATTAAATAAGGTACTCATTACCATGGAGCTATCACAACAAAGGTGTACCAACACAGGAAATTAGGCTGGATGCCCTTATGAATGCACATTGCTCACATTTTATTCTACTCTCTGCTTAGACTATCACACTCATTATAAACTCAAATATGAACTAACACTTCACTGTCACAAGTCTGTTAAAATTCTTGTAATACAAGTGTAATGATATATTCATAAAACAATACTTATGTACAGGAAATATGTATGAAATAATAGAAATGATAATTATATATTGAATTAAACATGATTTTTAAAGGCTTCTTACAAAATACTAACAAATTTATGGCTAATTCATGTACATGCTAGTTTAAATATGGTGTAAGCTACAACACATGACCTTTATTAGAGCTAACCAGACAGCCAATAGTAGTAACAATATTTATAATGCTTGGTTGGAGGTAATGAAAGTAATTTAATTTATGCCTACTATAGATGTATGAATATTTCAGATCGCACAGGTAGACTTTGAAGATGTGTGATACTGTGAACTCAGTTCAAAATAGCCTTACTATCTTTGAAAAATGCAGAATAAATAATATATTCCTACACAATAAACCCACTTACCCAGGAATGTTGATGGAACCATTCTCGTAGATCTTGTTGAAGTACTTGTACCATCCATGCACAAACACTTTCCACAATGGTTTCTTGAATTCCTCTCTGCATTGCATATAAACAGTAAGTTGCTGAAAATCCTATAAAAGCGATAATTCTGCCCCAGTTAACATTGTCTTCAAATAGTTGGTGTGCTAAATGCATGTATTCAGAATGTACATTTCCAGCATGGATTATCCACTGTTGTTCAGTAAGCTCTGCCACAGATGGAAACTCTGATGGAGCCTCCTTTATTAACTTTTTAATGATATCAGCCATTCTCTCCACCTTTTTCCTATCAATATCTTCATCTATTGGATCTATTGCATTTAAAATTCTTAGAATATTGAATCCTTCACTTTCTAGTAGTATTCTAACACTTCTTTTTGCTATGTGAGGAGTGATATCTTTTGTCCCTGTTGTTGATGTAGCCATTGGAGCAGTAGTAACATCTTGTGTGTAATCAGTACACATGAGAGGCAAATTGTGCTGAGGTTGAAGAACCTTAGCCATGGCGTTTTCAACACGAATCTCGCAAAGACTTTATACCTACACTGAGCGCCCGCACAGTATATAAGGAAGGTGGGGTAACCTTTGACCCACGTGGGGATTTTTCTAGTTATGTTTGGAATTGGAAAGAGTAACAGCTCACTCCTGGCGTTTTCCAAGCCTCCCAGACAGGGGTTTGTTACTGTAGAAGAAAGAGAAGGACAATTCTTGTATGCCAGTCAAGATGAACCAGTTATTCCAGGGAACGAGGTTACTAAATTATAATTCCCATTTTCTCTATATTATAATTACATGTATAATGTAATTATGAAGCTTATCGGTTGCATCTCATAGTACTATGGTAGTTTTTGTTTAAGTTGATCACATGTCCTTTTGAACTAACTCTATTGTAACTTGTATACATGTTTTATCACAAGGGATTCAGACTACCATTTTGCATGCAAATCCATATATGGTATTGCCAACTTTTGCATGGATTGTTGGTTAGACACTGTATTAGATGCAATACAATACAAATTATAATTATAGAGTCTTTTCACATTCACGATGACCTCAAATTTAGAGTATGATGACTTTGTATATGATATAATGTATAGTTTAATGTCATAAGGTTAATACATGATTATACTGTAACTCAATAACTTATAGTGTATAGTTTAATGTCATAAGGTTAATACATGATTATACTGTAACTCAATAACTTATAGTGTATAGTTTAATGTCATAAGGTTAATACATGATTATACTGTAACTCAATAATGAAGCAATGGATACATGCACGAAAACAAATTGGGAAGGATAATTATATGAATATGGTGAAGATTGTTGATCATTCCAAACTAAAGTTATGAACATTTTTATGAGGTCATGGTGAATGTGAATGACCTGGTTATATGTATGGAGTGTTTCCCCCAGGATAAATATTAAGGGTGGAGGAGTGCATCAGTGGTACATGACGTTCGGTCTACAATGTTCAATCAGTGTTATAAAGCAATGTTTTTCAGTGTAAAATTTATAACTAAAGGGTGGAGCACCTTAGTACCACCTTTTGAGGGAAACACTGATGATTATGTATACAATGATGGATAAACTATAACCATACACACACGCAAACATGTACATACATACGTACATTCATGTGTACATTCCATACATATACATACATACATGCACATAGTACATACATCATGTATACATATAGACATCTTTTAATTATAGTTGTGCTAACTCGCTTCCAGCATTTCCTTATGATATAATGTATACAACAATAAATCATGATTTCTTAACTATACTTGTATGTTTGTCAGTTACATGTACATGTATGTAATTATTGGATATCCATAATAGTTACCATGGTTACTGCATGTGTATATATTTTATAGATGGTATGTTTTGAGCTATTCATTGAGTCTAATAGAGATACGAGTACTAGTTTCTCAGTCCCGTTCACAAATCAGTCTGCCTTTTATCCTGTACAAGAACACAGACTGAAGACAGCCTTCCACACATGGTGAGTACCAGAGTTTTTGATACGTTTTGAAATATAGGCCAAATTGGCTCAACAATGGTTAGTGTGTGCACTATTGGGAATACATCTTGAGCTGTTGCTGTTGGTGACAATGCAAGTATAATTAACTGTGCCACTGGCTCAAAGAGAGAACTGTGCAGTGCTAAATAAGAAACTCTTTGGGCCAATTAATGGTGCACCATATGAGCTTATAAAAAAACACTGTTGAATATATTACGTTCATTACTCATGTTGTAAACAGAATAACGTGAATAATTAATTGTGTGGGTGTGTAGATACAGATTATTTCCTATTCTATATATATACGTATATGCTATTAGTAGCTAATTAAAGTCTATTTATTTTTCATGAAGGGGACTCGATCCAATATATTTCAAAGTTGATAAGTAGAAATTAATTTGATGTTGTTGACATCGAAGTGGCCGATAACGTCATATTTATTAGTCATATAAGACGGGAAATTTATTTGTATGAGTCCCAA
Source organism: Petrosia ficiformis (assembly GCA_947044365.1). Lineage (NCBI taxonomy): Eukaryota > Metazoa > Porifera > Demospongiae > Haplosclerida > Petrosiidae > Petrosia > Petrosia ficiformis. Next base: position 4,807,890 of record OX345650.1, on the reverse strand, counting down.
GAGACAGTTCAGGATCTTCTCTGAGATTTTTTTTAACCGCTCAATTTTCATTTTCTTAATACTTTCTGATTTTCTAAATACATTTTTGTTTGGATCTTCCCTCCCACTGTTGTCTTTGTAGTTCTAGGTTTATGAAAACCGCTTGTTAATTATTAGTATTTATACTTTCACAACACACTCAAAACCAACTCATTAATTTCAAGTCATGTTTTATTTTCACTACACCCACAGGAGAGACAGTGGAACAGTGAAAATGCTGGAACAATTAAGTGAAGGGGAAGAACAAGACGATATTAGTGATCGTCTTACGCAAACAGCTACATCATTTTTAAACTGTTTACGAAAACTTCAAACATTTTATTCTTGGATTACTTTTGCACCAGTTCAGGTATATAGTTCATTACAGTAAACAGGAAGGGGTTTGGCTGGTGGTAGGTAGTTTATTACAGTAAATAGTAAGGCCATTGGCTGGTGGTAGGTGTTTGTAGATAAGGGGCTTTTGAGCTCTAAAATTTGATGGGTCCAGCTGTCAGTTGTTGGCAGTTTATATAGGTCCTTAACACTCCTTTGGGCCTGATGTTCCCTCCATTCTCGAAAATGTAGCAATTATTGGCATTGTAATTAATGATTTCTGATATCCTGTTTGTGTGATTATCAAATAATGAAAGTATAGTACTCACTATGACCTCAGAAAAATATTATTAACTTTAGTTTGACCAGCAATCTTTAACCCTCATCATTTTCATGTGTTCATATGTATCCTTCATATTCTGTCTTTATTGCAAATTTCAATCCATTACTTCATTGAGTACAGTATAATCATAATTAATATTAACCTTATGATATTACATATACAATCATCACATCCCAAGATTGTTGTTATATTATCATACTAAATAAACATTATGTAATATAAATTATATAACAATAGTTATAATAATAATAATTTTATAAAAAGATCTTCAATATTGATTTATTATAATTAATTAGAGCTGGGAATCGGCTGAGATGTTGACATTGATGTATCACTAATTTCAAATCAATTCATAAGTGATTGAAATCAGTTGAAGTAATTAGGCCAATTAAGTCAATTAATGCAGGAAACATCTCCCATTTGATGATCAAAAAGGCTTCCTGTCACTTCCATATTGTACATTATTTGCTGTTGCATGCTTGATAAGTAGTATGTGTTTTAGAATAATGGATATCACATATTTACAATATACAATTTTCAATATCAGTGAATTCATTGGTTAATCATCCCAGCCTTGATAATTGTGTGACTATGTATAATATACATATGATAATAATATTTGAATGAAAAGGTTATATTTCATAATACATATATTCTCTTGTATATAGATTCATCATGAAGAGATATGCCAGAATTATGCACCTATATCAGAATGGTACGATGCCCCGTAACTAAAACACTGTTGACATAATTAACAATGTTTTGATAAATGAATGTTCAACTAGAAATGCAAACATATTTATCATGTATTAAGTGTCTACTGGAACAGTGAATCTTTCCCATGTCATTTTAGCATTGCTTTATAGGTCTAAATCACTTTTGAGGGGAATTTCTGTACATCCACGCTTGTCTATACTTGCTGTAGCACGGCAGGTAAGATCCAAAATTATTATTGTTTATTTATCATTATGTGTATGTTTGTGTTGATGTGGTTTTTGTAACTATAGAATGATGTAATTGAGGTCAGAGATATAAGGTGAGTAGCTAGTAATTATAATAATTTATTCATGAATATAATATTGATTGTTTTTTTTTTTACATAATTTGTGTTACACTGAAGAGAATATGTATCTGAGAGACTTAAAGATACTAAAATCTTGTTATATTACAATTGAGGTTGTACTCTCAGATTACAACCCTACATAAGTAGAGTGATGTCCAAATTTGCCATCAGAGACTAGATTACTTTGATACTGAATGAACCCTAACCACAAGGGAACCCTAAATGAACCACTTAATGATATTCATGAGATTTTGATGGCAAACTTGGACACTATTGCATAAGTATCATGTATTTGTGTTTTGGTTTTTGCTGTACATACTGTATGTAAGTTGTGTTGGAGTGGTGTTTAATTTTGTTCCTATGCTTTTTCGGTTTTGATATCCCTATATACTCCTTTATTATTTTACAATTTGTTTTTATTATTCTTGTCATTAAGTATCAGATTATTGGATTGTTAGCCGATTTGAAGGTATCATAGCATATGTACATGTAAGTACTTTACCCAAAACCAAATATAATGAATTATAACATGTATGCATAATTGCATATATTATATATATATATATATTGTGTATATAAATTATATATATATATATAGTATGATGGTGACATCATCCCTTTGATATGGTGAGTCCTATATATATATATTGTATATAGACCTTCCATGTGCATACTATGCAGGAGATGTCACCATCATACAATATATTGTATATAGTATGCTAATAGTCCTATATACTGAATATAGGACCCTTGTTTTGTGCCCTTGGATGTGATATAGGACCTATTAACATACTATATATATTACATAAATGTATATATATATATATATATAACAGAACAAGGGCGCTGCACCAGTATAACAATAAACTATATATGGCAGCAGGACAGCTATATAAACTATAAATTAACACATGGTAATTTGGTCCATATATCATGTTACTAAGTCAAGTTTTATTATGTCTTGTTATCCAATAGTTTTAATTGAGACTCTTAATGTGTGACAGAAGCCCTGATTGTGTCTAGAGTGTACAAGTGGTTCCCAGAATGTCATTAGCTATGTGGTTTAGGGTTTATGGTTTATGGTTCAGGGCTTAGTGCATAAGTAATTATATTCATGGCCTTCAGGTTAGGATATATTGTAGATGTGGTAAGGGCATAAGTAATTATATTCATGGCCTTCAACATGGGGTATAGAGTGTAGAGTTTAATTTATTGTAGATGTGGTAAGTACTATAGTTTAATGAGAGATTTTATCTCTGTTGGATGATGCAATATTAAATTGTGGTATAATTTCCCAAGTCGTGCATTTTACCACTTCAATTATTTTAAAACTGAAGTATAGTCGAAACTGAGCTCATTATAAATTCATTAAAACATTGCTATGGAAATGTGGAAATAAAGCCTTTTGTACATATTTGTAATATCTCAAATCAAACTCATTTTCAGATGCAGTTAATATACAGTGTGGTTACCATGGTGATTTAATCTATGCTTGTGCCTCGAAAACTATGAATTTATAATGAGCTTAGTTTTAACTAATGTGATACTACTATAGCAGAACCTACTCAAATATGACAATTTCAACAGAACAATACCCCCATAGACCCTAAACCAGTTCCAAGTCCCAATCCTAAACTTTAAATGAATTCCAATCGTAAATTTATGAAGTTTGGGTTAGGCTAGTTGTAAAATGGATCAGGTTTTGAATATATTCAACACAATGTGAGCATTTCAGATGATACTAACATAATACAGAGCTGTGTAGTGTATCTAATAATGATGCAATGTTGAAAATAAAGAAAGTTAATTATAATATAAAAAATTTTGATGATCATTACATGGGAAAACTTTTACAGTGAGGTGTTTCAGAAAATAAACAAAATTGATTACTTGTAATGTAATTAATCATTTGTTCATTACACTGACATAGTCCTTTCAATATGATGTAATAATGTTATTAGGTATATTATACTGTACATGTGTTTATGATGTCTAGATGTGTAGATAAGTATATAGGGATTTTAACTTGTATGCTAACTAACCCTTATCTCATATTTGTAGTCATGGAAACACACCATCTCTACTTATGTAGGGTTAACTTAACTGTTATGTGGAAGTGGTTAGGTTGCTAAGGTAACATCCCAATCTTGTTCCTGTGCTTTTTCGGTTTTTACATCCCTACATGGCATTTCAAAATCATTTTTTATACATAATTATACCCTTAATTATATAATAACTCTATCATATATATATCTCTGTTTCTCTCTGTCTCTCTGTCTCTCTGTCTCTCGTCTGTCTGTCTGTCTCTGTTTCCTTCACTCATAATGAGTACTATAGTATGTGAGTACACTCCAGTGTTGTTTTAGTTAATTATAGATTATCGTAATTAAAAATAAATTATAATGAAATCACGGATACTTTTAATGAGTTGACACAAATTATACATGTCCACATTGCCAAGTAATAATATAATAATAATGATTATTGTTATTATTATTACTTTTAAACATAAATTGTGTATCACTTGGCAACATAATAATGTATTGTAATTTGTTTGTTTATATAATTATACAAAATAATTATGTTTACTGGAACAGTAGCAGACAAATTTCAAATCTTCAAAGTAACAGTGAAGTAATCATTCATGTTTCGTGTAAACAAACATAATAATTAGAGTATATATGGTACTACACTAGCTAGTATATACATGTATATTGTACTATTGTATGCTGTAATTAATTAAAGTATATATGGTACTACCCTAGGTCGTATATACATGTATATTGTACTATTGTATGCTGTAATTAATTAAATTTTTATTGGTACTACCCTAGGTCGTATATACATGTATATTGTACTATTGTATGCTGTAATTAATTAAAGTATATATGGTACTACGCTAGTTAGTATATACATGTATATTGTACTACTGTATGTTCTTATTAATTAGAGTATATATGGTACTACCCTAGGTCGTATATACATGTATATTGTACTATTGTATGCTGTAATTAATTAAAGTATATATGGTACTACGCTAGTTAGTATATACATGTATATTGTACTACTGTATATTCTTATTAATTAGAGTATATATGGTACTACGCTAGCTAGTATATAGACCAGGCAGAAGTAGGGTTTCTATCATAATACATAATACTGTAGTATAGTACCATATATGCTCTAATTAAGCACAAGCCATGTAAGATAATTCTTCAATCTCAAGTGAGAAATCGTTGAAATGCAAATTACAGCATAATTATGATTGATAACTAACTTATGAAATATGAACAGTTGACTATTGGTTCTCTATTAATACACTTTAAATAATAATTTTAAAATGTATGTACGTACAATTTAAATTTATATTAGTTAATTAATGAGTCTCTCTAATATATAATTTAATAAATGTTGGTTCCTGGAAATGTTTATACTAACGAGTATGGTATTAACACTTCAATGGCTTTGGTCATGTTGCACAATACGTACACGGCTTCCTGGCTTTGCTTGGCGCTAATAAGAGTATTTCGATTGTTATTTTATAATTAACACTTTATAGCATTCCACTTAACTAGGGCTGGATATTAGCTAATGATATCACAATATTTATCAGCGTTTTATAAAGTATATTAAAACCGAGAGTCTTTGATATGTTTTGAAGCATGGGCCAAACTAGATCAACAATGGTTAGTGTGTTCGCATCTAGGAAGACATCTTGAGCCAATTAACAAAGAGCTAATGCTGTTAGTGACAATATAATCATAATTAACTGCACCACTGGCCCGAGGAGAGAACTGTGCAGTGCCAAATAAGAAGCTCTTTGAGCCAATGGTGCGTGATAAGAGCTTATCAAAAACATTGATTAAAACTACTTTTAAACTAATAGATTTGGTCGATCTGAAGTTCAAGGAGAAATATCTCTTAAATCCATGCAATATTAATATTTAGTATATTGATATACATGTAATATACTGGTTCAGTTGCATATGTATGATGTAATAATTATATCAATGATGTCATGTTGATTATGTATGTACCAGTTTACACCTAGTATTACAGTTATAATGTAATAATTGATATCATAGGTGATTAATTCTGATTATGTATGTACCAGTTTACACCCAGTATTGTACTTTCTCTTCCTAGAACTAATAATCTAAATATACTACTAGAAGACAGGTCACAGAAATACATTAGTTGCCTTAAATGGGCGTAAGTTTTTTATTATTTTATATCAGCTTATATAATGTCATTTTTGATTACTTAGTTTCCATAGCAACACTCTTTTAGCTGTTGGTGTGCTTGGAGGTGTGGTTTTATGGCATGTCGATACTGCTCATCCAACTACAAGGTGTCTTTATAATTATCTAATTCAAAACATGTATTATCTTTATCATATATCTGCCCTGGCCTCATGAGTTCTTTCTAGGATATGTGCTGGTTCAAATCTAATTATCACTTTGGCTGTTATTTAGCACATCATGCTTGAAATTCCAAGTAGTCTCTAATTATATATGGTCACTATACACTTAAACTATGTTGATATATAATCATACTTTTATTATACCTGATCATGTTGAGAGATAGAGGGAGAGATAGAGGGATAGATAGAAGAATATATGTAACGATAGGTATAAATAGAAAGATAGATAACAGATGGAGGGATAGATAGAAGAATGTATGTAAAGATAGGAAAGATAACAGATAGAGGGATAGATAGAAGAATGTATGTAAGGATACATGTAGGTATAAATAGAAAGATAGATAACAGATGGAGGGATAGATAGAAGAATGTATGTAAAGATAAAGGAATGATAGTTCATTAGGTGATCTCATCACCCAATCAAAGTATAATTAATTTCCTATTCATCTGATAAGGATATTCATCTTTTTTTCAGGGCAGTTTGCAGCCCTTTAAACTGTTTTACATCACAACCTATTACATCACTAAGTTGGTGTCCACAGGGTCGACTCCTAGCATGTGCCACACCCACTGACTCCACCCTTCTCATTTGGGACATACCACTAAGAATCTCTACTAAACTTCAAGTGAGAACTAATATAATGTATGTTTAATTAAGTTATTTGTTTGTTGCCATGGATACCATTATGCTTGAGTGTCTTGTTTTGGCTAATTAATATTTGCGTTGTTTATTTATGTTTTGTTGATAATATTTTCTCATGGTGTGAGGCAATCACAAGGAATTCATGAGGTTGGAATTAAACTTTTGCTTTGCCACTACTTTTATTTGTCAGGGGATGCTCTATAATTATATGTAATCAGATATCACCAACCTCCCCTGTGTATATACAGAACAGCAAAACAGCTAAACAGCTGGTGCAGGATGTGTTTCATTTCAACTTGGCAATCACTAAATCAATAGTCCTTGAGAATCTGACATGTTTATAATTACCAAATGAAAACAAAACTCTTTTATAATGATGTAATAATTATAGACTAATTATGTCGTGATGTTTGTCTGCTGACTGTAGCATGATGATTAGAACAATACTTTTTATGAATATATAAGTCAGAGTTTTTGATACGTTTTTAAGCATGGATGAAATTGGCTCAACAATGTTTAGTGTGTGTGCCATTGGGAATACATCTTGAGCCAATTAACAAAGAGTTAATGCTGTTAGTGACAATATAATCATAATTAACTGCACCATCTAGCTCAATGAGAGAACTGTGCAGGCCCAAGGACCTTCTTATTTGGCACTGCACTGTTCTCTCTTTGGGCAGATGGTAGAGTTCAATATGATTATATTGTCACTAACATCTTTGTTAGAAGCTCTTTGGGCCAATGGTGCACCTTATCAAAAACATTGATAATAATATGTACCTTCATTTATCTCTAATATTCAGTGATTTGATTTAAAATTAAAGACTTAATTACTAGAATATCATTGTGTTTCCTGAATGTAATTACTGTACTATTGACACATTACTAGTTCAGTGAATTCCCAAGAGATAATAGATATATTAACACTACCAGGGAAAACAATTCATATTGATTGCTCATTAATTATTCATTGATTCACATTGCTCATTAATTATTCATTGTTTCATTTCATTCAATAGGGTGTGGAAAGAGAGTCTGGTCATACTCATATAACTGAGTTGTGTTGCTTGTCTGCAATTTTCTGGACATGATAAATGAGTGATAAATGAGAGATAAAACATTAAACCTCACAGCCCAATCTCATAAAATTCTGCAGCTACTGAATACACTCAATTGCACACTCGTTTGCTGAGAAGCTAATCAAATGAAATCAACTATATGAGTTTGACCACACTGTCTTGAAGTCTCTTTCTGCCCCATGTATGGGAGTCTCAGTTATGAGACTAATCATTAATCATGACATATTCATTAGTCATTTTAATTGTCGTTTATTCCAGCGAGTTCAAGGTGGTGGTATATCATCAGTGAATTGGTCTGCATCTGGTAACAGATTGTTTGTATCTCATATTAATGCTCTGTGTCGTGTGTGGGAAACAACACAATGGACATGTGAAAAATGGACTAACCTTGCTGGAAGATGCAAGGCAAGATGGTGTCTGCTTCTGTTCTGTCTATCTATCTATCTATCTATCTATCTGTCTATCTGTCTGTCTGTCTGTCTGTCTGTCTATTTTACCTCTATCTTTCTGTGTATGTGCAAGAATGTATATATGTGTATGTACATGTATGTATGTATACTTGTTCACCCATTACATCATCAAATTCATCCATCTCAGGCATCCTGTTGGAGTCCCAACGGACAGTATCTAATGTTTGCAATGGAAGGCGATCCTTCTCTCTACTATCTCAATTTTCCTACTAATGATACAGTTGGTATGTTTGTGTTTATGTTTATTTTTGTTTGTTTGTTGTTCATGTGTCATATGATTAACGACTGTTGGGAAATCGCCTGACAAAAGATGAAAGAGTTGGGCCGCCATAGCTGAATGTTTGCAAAATTATAATTATAAATATCTTAGCTTTTATCTTTAACTTTGAACTTTGTTTACCAAATATGGACATGAGAGAATTAGCTATTGTAGCTTTGGGATTAGTATAATCATACACTCCTCTGCCATCAAGGAGTCGAGTGGCTCAAATAGTAGAGTGGCTGACTAGATATCAGAAGCAGAGTGGGAAATAACAGTGCTCCAGTGCTCATTTAAGCACCAAATATAGCTTAAGGAGCACCAGATTTTGACATGACAATGCATGCTATTTGTACTGTGGTGAGCACTGGTGACAGAATTGCTCACCAGATATTGTAGGCTTATTTCCCACCCTGATCAGAAGGTCCTGTGTTCATTCCCTGACCTTTTCAATTTCATGCCTGCATATGCCTGCATATCATAATAAAGCCTTGATATAAAGCCTCATGCAATCAACATTGCATCTATATGGATGGACATGAGGTTTGTGTCCAAAGATGTGTACTTGCGAGGGCTCTATCACATCCAAAGACAATAGCCTCAAATTCTATATTGACAATGTGGAAATACTATTGGCAATTTGGAAACAGAAGATTGTATACTGACTATTACATGCATGTGATACAAGCCATAAAAGTTTAGTGGTCTTACAAGTTACTCTAGACATGGAGGCTCTGTCAGTCACAAGACACTTAAATGTTGTAATTATTGTCTGTAACAATTTTCTGCAAATGATAATTGGGAATACAATTTACACTTATGACAAGGGTTCTGCACCATGATTCATTGTTTCTGAAACAGTAAACTTATCGTCTTCATTATCACTTTAGAAACAATTTCTTATCTATTTTCCTTCTACACATATTATTAGTGGAAATGAGTACTATAATCTAGTAAACATCACAATGACTCTGGTTATGTTTGTGCTGACTAGATATTAATAAATGTTTGAAGACAATAAAACATTACCAAATTGATAGAATACTTGTAGCAATTATATATATTACACACAGACAACATGATTGTGTCTGGATTGAACTAGTGATTAATAGTAAAACATTGACACAATGTACCACAGTGTATACTACATCCAATATCATGTGATGTGTCAGCAATGTGTTGTGTCTGTGTTTGTCTTATCTCTGTCTGTCTATCCGCTGTTTCCCACAAAGGCTGATAATGTGGTGCTCCCCCATCCTTTAATTTTAAATTTTATGCTGAAAACAAAAATACTGATTGAACATTGTTGACCAAGCATCAAGCACCATTGATGCACACCCCTCCCTTAAACATTTATCCTGTGGGAAACATTATTATCTATCTGTGTCTATATGTCTGTGTATGTCTGTGTCTATAATTTATTATGTCTGCGTCTATATGTCTGTGTCTATATGTCTGTGTATGTCGGCGTCTGTCTATCTGTATGTCTGTGTCTATATGTCTGTGTATGTCTGTGTCTATAATTTATTATGTCTGTGTCTATATGTCTGTGTATGTCTGTGTCTATATGTCTGTGTCTATATGTCTGTGTCTGTCGGTGTTTGTGTTATGTCGGCGTCTGTCTATCTGTCTGTCTGTGTCTATATGTCTGTGTTTGTCTGTGTCTATATGTCTGTGTATGTCTGTGTCTATATGTCTGTGTATGTCTGCAAATGATATGTCTGTGTCTATATGTCTGTGTATGTCTGCATCTGTCTATCTGTGTCTGTTTCTGTCTATCTATCTATTTGTGTCAGTGTTTATGATTTCTATTTTCTAGTTGGCAGCGATATGAGTGCAGCTGTAAAGTGTGCTGATCTTTCTGAATGTTGTTTAGGAGAAGACAAAGATGATGAAGATGCATGGTCAGTCAAACATTATGAATTATCATATATATTATAGGTGACACATGTTAGGACTGGTGGTTTAGTGCAGTCCCTAGCATGGGATAATGCTGGTGAGAGATTAGCAGTACTATTCAATAGTAAGTTGTATTGAGAATGTGTCCTATTATTATGTTTATTAATTCATCATTTAGTTACAAGTGCTGGAGCAAATCGAGTTGTTGTATTCAGAACACAATGTTACCCGGTTCTTGAGCTACTACCTGGGTAATGAAGAGGGAGGGAGGGAGGGAGGTCCAACTACCTGGGTAATGAAGAGGGAGGGAGGGAGGTCCCAACTACCAGGGTAATGAAGAGGGAGGGAGGGAGGTCCCAACTACCAGGGTAATGAAGTGGGATGGAGGGAGGTCCCAACTACCAGGGTAATGAAGTAAGAGGGATGGAGGGAGGTCCCAACTACTAGGGTAATGAAGTAAGAGGGAGGGAGGGAGGTTCCTGTTATCATGATATATATATTGAAGGAGGTCTCTATTACTGGAGAGATCTAGAATGGTGTCCTCTCTTGTAAATTCTGTGTATGTATATATTTCTGTTTGTATACTCAGGGGATTCATACAAGGTAGAGAAGGGGATATTCCTGTGTGGGTGGAATTTGCTAGCTGCTTTGAAAAAACCTCGGTTCTTGTTACTGTAAGTCCTGATGATAGGACACATACATACAGAGCTTAATTTTCATATCTGTATTCCTCAGGGTTGGGATAATGGACGTATTTCTTTTACTCCAATGGTGTATTCATTGTCTCGTAGAGTTCCTAACGATCTCACAACCCTCACTAATGACACTCCCATTTTTCACCAGTTGAATGCTACACCATCACTTTACACAACTATTATAGATTAACGATCGATCATTGTCAATCAATTTTTTTTAGTCACTAAACTTGATATACATACATACATACATACATACATACATACATACATACGTACATACATATGCAAGTGTACAGTCAGTGAATATTAGAAACAGAATTGCAAGACCATCCACAATCTAGGAAGGTCTGCATACAACAATGAGTGGGAGAGTAGATCTTTGGTGGGAGTGGCTGGTAGCATTAATTAAGATGGATGGTGAGGCTGTGATACCAAGGAGACACCAGTTTGATCTAGAAAAACTCCGTAGATATCTTCTCACTAACTTACCTGGTTTCAGGTGTAGCAGAGAAGGATTTCGTGCTAATTATTTCAGGTGAGGCATACAATGGACCTCGTTAATTGAGACATGTTGAACATATTGTATATATATCACAGCCATGGACAATCAAATCCTACATTTCATTTATCTACAAACACTGGTGGGGATTATGTGTTACGTAAGCAACCATCAGGAGAACTCTTACCGGGAGCTCACAGGGTAAGATAATTAGTAATGTGATCTTCGCAAATTTGCATATATATAATTATGTAGCTGTAAATATATGTATGTGCATATACATCCATTTGTGTATATGTATGTACATGTATATACACATGTATGTATATATATATATATATATAATATATACATGTATATGTATGTATGTGCATATGTACATTATATGTACCGTATGCATTTGTACATATGTATATATATACATATATATACATGTATATGTATGTATGTGCATATGTACATTATATGTACCGTATGCATTTGTACATATGTATATATATACATATATATACATGTATATGTATGTATGTACATATGTACATTATATGTACATATTTGCACTTCATTTTGTAAATTTAATTTATTGGTATAATTTTATGTATCTATGTATGTAATTATAATGATTGTGTAGTAATTATGATGTAATATGATGTCATATTATGTCACAGGTTGACAGAGAGTATCGAATAATATCAGCATTACATAAAGTGAACTATCCAGTGCCACGCCCACTTCTCCATTGTACTGATACTAGTATTATTGGTACAGAGTTTTATGTCATGGAATACGTACCAGGAAGGATATTCAGAGATCTGTCCTTGACAAATCTACCTCCTCAAGAACGTACAGCGATCTATAAGAACCTTGTTGAAACCTTAGCTCTGTTACACACTATAGATTGGAAAAGCATTGGTTTAGATGGATATGGAGGAAGAAATAGAAATTATAGTTATTGTGAACGTCAGGTGTGTTCTGTCTTTTCATTTTAAAATACCACTCCTCTACTGACACAGAGATGTCTTGAATGTAATGTTCAGTTTAGTACACAATACAGTAAATGCAGTACAGTACAGTATAGTACAGTGTGGTACATTACAGTACAGTATAGTATGGTACAGTACAGTACAGTATAGTACAGTGTGGTACATTACAGTACAGTATAGTATGGTACAGTACAATACTTGTACAATACAATGCAGTACAGTACAGTACAGTACAGTACAGTACATAATACAGTAAATGCTGTACAGTGTACAATACAATGCAGTACAGTACAGTATGGTACAGTACAGTACAGCATAGTACAGTATAGTACAGTGTGGTACATTACAGTACAGTACAGTATGGTATAGTACAATACATACAGTACAGTGTGGTACATTACAGTACAGTATGGTACAGTACAGTACAGCATAGTACAGTATAGTACAGTGTGGTACATTACAGTACAGTACAGTATGGTATAGTACAATACATACAGTACAGTGTGGTACATTACAGTACAGTACAGTATGGTACAGTACAGTACAGCATAGTACAGTATAGTACAGTGTGGTACATTACAGTACAGTACAGTATGGTATAGTACAATACATACAGTACAGTGTGGTACATTACAGTACAGTACAGTATGGTACAGTACAGTACAGCATAGTACAGTATAGTACAGTGTGGTACATTACAGTACAGTACAGTATGGTATAGTACAATACATACAGTACAGTGTGGTACATTACAGTACAGTACAGTATGGTACAGTACAGTACAGCATAGTACAGTATAGTACAGTGTGGTACATTACAGTACAGTACAGTATGGTATAGTACAATACATACAGTACAGTACAGTACAGTACAGTACAGTACAGTACAGTATAGTACAGTGTGGTACATTACAGTACAGTACAGTATGGTATAGTACAATACATACAGTACAGTGTGGTACATTACAGTACAGTACAGTATGGTACAGTACAGTACAGCATAGTACAGTATAGTACAGTGTGGTACATTACAGTACAGTACAGTATGGTATAGTACAATACATACAGTACAGTGTGGTACATTACAGTACAGTACAGTATGGTACAGTACAGTACAGCATAGTACAGTATAGTACAGTGTGGTACATTACAGTACAGTACAGTATGGTATAGTACAATACATACAGTACAGTGTGGTACATTACAGTACAGTACAGTATGGTACAGTACAGTACAGCATAGTACAGTATAGTACAGTGTGGTACATTACAGTACAGTACAGTATGGTATAGTACAATACATACAGTACAGTACAGTACAGTACAGTACAGTACAGTACAGTATAGTACAGTGTGGTACATTACAGTACAGTACAGTATGGTATAGTACAATACATACAGTACAGTGTGGTACATTACAGTACAGTACAGTATGGTACAGTACAGTACAGCATAGTACAGTATAGTACAGTGTTGTACATTACAGTACAGTACAGTATGGTATAGTACAATACATACAGTACAGTACAGTACAGTACAGTACAGTACAGTACAGTACAGCACAGTATAGTACAGTGTGGTACATCACAGTACGGTATAGTACAGTACAGTACAGTACAGTACAGTACAGTATAGTACAGTGTGGTACATTACAGTACAGTACAGTATGGTATAGTACAATACATACAGTACAGTGTGGTACATTACAGTACAGTACAGTACAGTATGGTACAGTACAGTACAGCATAGTACAGTATAGTACAGTGTGGTACATTACAGTACAGTACAGTATGGTATAGTACAATACATACAGTACAGTGTGGTACATTACAGTACAGTACAGTACAGTATGGTACAGTACAGTACAGCATAGTACAGTATAGTACAGTGTGGTACATTACAGTACAGTACAGTATGGTATAGTACAATACATACAGTACAGTGTGGTACATTACAGTACAATACAGTATGGTATAGTACAATGCAGTACAGTACAGTATAGTACAATACAATACAGTACGGTATGGTATAAGTACAGTACAGTACAATACAGTACAGTACTATGTAGTACTAATTCTTCATATTAGATATCTGTGTGGTCAAATAATTATCAAATGGCTTGTGTTGATGGAAAACCAATTAAAGAAATGAAGCAAATGATGGAATGGCTACCGAAAAATGTACCACCACTACCTCATCCAATATGTAAGTGTTGATTCCTTGTTTATGCATTTATTTACTCAGTTTTATATTTTACTCAGCTATAATTCATGGTGACTATAGACTTGATAATGTTGTGTTCCATCCTTCAGAGGTGTGTGTACGACTGTACTCAGTGTATGTGTACTTGTATGTGTGTCTAATGTCTATATGTCTGTCTGTGAGTCTGTGTCTATGTCCATGTCCATGGGTCTGTCTATGTCCATGTCTATGTCTATGTGTCTGTCTGTGAGTCTGTGTCTATGTTCATGTCCATGGGTCTGTCTGTGTCTATGTCCATGCCTATGTATATGTGTCTGTATTTGCATGTGTCTATGTCTGTGTCCACATGTATGTGTTTGTGTCTATAAGTCTGTGTCCACAATTTATCTGTGTCTTTGTGTGCTATGTCGTCCATGTTTATGTATGTGTTATATATAGCCTAGAGTGATAGCAGTATTGGACTGGGAGTTGAGTTCTCTTGGACACCCATTAGCTGACTTGGCTCATCTATGTATGATTTATCTACCTATTCCCGGGAAATTGACTGTTGGTGATACACCTGGAATACCTAAAGAGGAATCCCTCATTCATATGTATACTGAAGCAGCTGGTATTCCTTATCCAATAAATAACTGGCCATTTTTTAAAGCTCTGGGTTGTTTCAGAATTGCTGGAATTGCTCAGGTATGTGTTCGGTTTTGCACTTCAATATTATTATTATTATTATCATTATTATTATTATTATTATTATTATTATTATTATTATTTATATCACATATGATGATTTCAGGGAATATATGCTAGAGGGACATATGGTAATGCTAGTAGCGAAGTTGCCAGGAGCTACAAGCACTATGTACAACCATTAGCCAAAGCTGGATGTTACATTATTGAGTATGTACATACATACATACATTATAACATACATACATACATACATACATACATACATACATGCATGCATGCATGCATACATACATACATACATACATACATGCACACATACATACATACATACATGCACACATACATACATACATACATGCACACATACATACATACATACATACAAAAAATATAATAATAATAATAATAATAATATATAAAATAATAAATTAATATTTAAAAAAATTAAAAATAAAAATAAATAAATAAAAATAAATAATTAATTAATTTAAAAAATTAAACGCAATGTGAGGAAATGCGCATGCGCACTGAATTTATAATTAGTTATCTCCACGTGTTGGAAACAGGTTAGTTATGTGATGTGTTTTTATACCAAAGCCCGAGTGTAACAAAGAACCTAGACTAAATTAACAATGATATTTTAACAATGGGAGACTGTCAGAGTGGCGAGAGTTGGCGCCATAAAAACGTTTTAAACCCCATCCCTGCTTCTCAAGAGCAGGCTGCCAGTCTCCCAAACCTTAAATTGATAGCAAAGTATATATATTGTTTAAGCTACCACTTATGTTTTGTAAAGTTTTTCTCGTCTTAGGCTAAAGATTAATTAACTTACTATATGAGTACTAGTGTTCAACAATTCCGATTTCGAAAGCCTAAAAATATGCAATACAAATAGGATAAGATTGTGCAGCCTTAGGGGTTGACTCAAAGGGTAACAGTTTGAAACGGCCGATGCACCCCTTTCACCTTGCCTACAGGATAGGGTTGAAAGGTTCTGTTGCGAGAGTTCGTAACAAAAATCCCCAAACATACATGCATACATACATACATACATATATACATACATACATAATAACGTATATACATACATACATACGTACATATATACATACATACGTATATACATCGTAATGTACATACATACATACACATTTACACGTGTATACTTACAATACATATACAGCCCCAGTTCCATGCCAACTATGAGTCTTCCTACACATTTGGATTTTATTCACTATTCCGATAAAGCTCGTAAGACTCTGATACTATTAAAACAGTTCATGATGGAATATATCTATCCAGCTGAAGAGGTATACTCAGATAATATATAATTTGCTTGTTTACATATTTGTTTACTCGTTTGTTTATTTATTTACAATTGTGTTTACATAATTATTGTTTACAACATGTTTGTTTACATATTTGTTACTCATTTGTTTATTTATTTACAATTGTGTTTACATAATTATTGTTTACATATTTGTTTGTTTATTTATTTCTTTACTCTTCAGGAATGTTATAAACATGTTATAAATCCCGATACAATGTGGACAATACCTCCTATTATTGAAGAACTAAAAGAGAAAGCTCGTTTAGCAGGTTTATGGAACTTGTTTCTACCAAGTGAATCTGGATTGACACAGATGGAGTACGCACCAATGGCAGAGCAAATGGGGCGTTGTCTATTTGCTTCGGAAGTGTTCAATTGTAGTCCTCCCGACACAGGTATGATGGATAGAAAGACAGATGGATAAATAGAGACAAATTATTTTAATTTTAGGAAACATGGAAGTACTTCATTTGTATGGAAGTGAATACCAGAAGAGGGTGTGGTTAAAACCACTACTAGATGGGAAGATACGATCATGTTTCAGTATGACAGGTTTGAACTATTCATTTATGCAATCATCTATATCTATCTATTTATCTACCTATCTATCTATCTATCTATCTATCTATCTATCCATTTATCTACCTATCTATCTATCTATCTATCTATCTATCTACCTACCTATCTATCTATTTATCTACCTATCTATTTATCTACCTATCTATCTACCTACCTATCTATATATCTATCTATCTATCTACCTATATCTATCTATCCATAGAACCAGCTGTAGCTTCCAGTGATGCTACTAATATCGAGTGTTCCATTGTTCGAATAGGAAATGAATATGAGGTTAATGGACGCAAGTGGTGGTCTAGTGGTATGTTATTATCTGACTACAATGTAATTGTCACGTGATAGTCATGTGATCTTGTTACAGGTGCTGGTGATCCTCGTTGTCAGGTTGCTATAGTGATGGGTATTACTAATCCAAATGAAGATAGGTTTACAATTCTAAATTAGCTATTATTACAGTCCCATAAACTCACATTCTGGCTATCATACAATGGGTGATGATCCAATGGTTTAGGATTGATTTGATGGTGATTAAAACAGGTCGACCTGAACAGGTTTTTCTGGTCACGTCACTCTTTTTATTCATAAATATGTGTCACAATCTAGCTATTCAGAATACCGTAAACTTGATCCTTCTAGTGATACTGTGATTGTGACAGTATACCTGTAGATAACTATATTCATTGAGTATACCCATTTTTTGTGAGCTTACAGTCCTGTAAGAATATAAAGTTTTTTATAACTAAATTGAACCTAAGGTAATGATCATTTTATAATGTATAGATGGAAACGTCACTCGATGATTCTTGTCCCTCTTGATACTCCAGGGGTAAAGTTGATCCGCCCACTCTCTATATTTGGATATCTTGGTAAGTTTTCTTTGCTAAGAGGACAACCCTTTAAAGGGACAAAAAGTTTTATCTTCAAGGGATTTTAAATTATTACTGGTCTGTTTTCTATCTAGATGCACCTCATGGTCATTATGAAATTGATTTCAACCATGTTCGAGTGCCTGCCGCAAACCTTATCCATGGTATATATATATATGTGTGTGTGTACTTGTTAATGTGTACTTATATTAATATATTACAGGTGAAGGAAAAGGTTTTGAGATAGCTCAGGGTCGTTTAGGACCAGGACGAATTCATCACTGTATGAGATTGATTGGTCTGGCGGAAAGGGCTTTAGAAATGATGTGTGAGAGAGCCTTTTTGAGGAAAGCATTTGGGAAGAGATTGTTACATCAGGTGAGATTGGTATTGTGGATGAATGGATAGATAGATAAATGAATGGATAGATAGATGAATGGATAGATAGATGAATAGATTGATAGACACATGAATGGATGGATAGGTTTGTGGAATGAGTGGCCTTCCTTCTTTTTTAGCAAACAGTTCGTACAGCCATTGCAGATTCAAGAATAGAAATTGATGAGTCAAGACTTTTGGTTTTGTGTGCTGCACATGCTATTGACACAGTGGGAACTAAACAGGCCCGGAAACAGGTACCCTACCTGTGTGTATGTGTGTGTGTGTGTGTAGTGTGTGTAGTGTGTCACTTGAGAAATAGATAAACACTTATCCTTTAAATGTTCGCTATTCAGCCACTGTGTACAAATTAGGTGTGCAGCAGTAGTTCCTGGATAACATATTTAGTTAGCTCATCGTCCTGTAAAAAATGACTATATAGCAAACATAAGTGTTTTGATTATTTTCTTGTCCAGTCACTATATACATTGTTCTTGTTGTAGATTGCAGAGATTAAGGTAGCAGCAGCTAACATGGCCTGTCGTGTTGTTGATAGAGCCATTCAGATTCATGGTGGTATGGGCGTATCTCAAGACAGTAAATTATCTCATTGGTATGCTATGGCTCGAAGTCTTCGTATTGCTGATGGACCCGATATCGTTCATTTAGAGACTGTTACTAAACAAGAACTGAAAGAGAAAGCTAAGCTATAAAACATAGCTGTGTGTTGTTAACTATTAGCAATTTGATTCTAAAAAAATTTTTAATGATCAAGAACTTGAGTGGGCGTTCCATTGTTTGTGGGCGGGGCTAATAATAATAATGGCTTCCAACAGCACTTCTCAAGATGATGGTCCTTCACTCAGGACGGTTTCTTCTGCAGCTATCTTTAATCTTCCTTTGTATGAACATTATCTAGTTATTGACACACGCCCTATAGAAGAATACCAAGCTGGTCACATAGCCACAGCAGTGTCTTTCCCTTCTCAAAAAGAAAACAACCAAGAGAAAATAGACAATGACAGATTATACCATTTTGCTAGAGAATATGCTAATGAATATTGCAGACCAGAGAATGCAAATCCTGTTGTTATATACGGAAGCAGAGAGAATGAATTATCTTTAAGTCATGCCAAATGTTTAGCAGAGAGCTTATGTCAACTACAAATCCAGAGAAAATCAGTGACACTCTACGACCCACAACAAATGAATGAAGACAGTTTTGATCCACTGGAGACATTCTGTGAGACTGTTGCTGATAAAGTTAAAGAGATATGGATAATTGAAGGAGGATATGAGAGTTTTCTACGCGAGTATCCATTTCTTTGTGGCAATGTTCAGTTTGAAGACATGTTCCCTACTCCTCATCTGATCACACCACAGCTGTTTCTTGGGTCTCGAGTTGTCCCTTTGACATGTGACTGTTTAATTAAAATGAACATAAGTCACATGATCGTTTCTGAATATCAAAAAATAGACTGGAAAGAATTGGATAATATCGTAACACTTCGTTGTAAAGTAAAAGACGACAGTAAAGAAAACATGATCCCCTGTTGGGAGGCAAGCTGTGAATTTATTGATGAGGCCGTTATCAATGGCGGACATGTTTTGGTAATTCTACATGGTCGTTCCCGTTCTGCATCAATCATTCTTGCTTATCTTATTAAAAAACTTGGAGTTGATTTTGAAGTATCGTGGAAACAGTTACGTGATAGCTGCTGGCATCTTATTGATCGCAGTTTAATATATGAAATGCAGTTAAAAGAATGGGAAAGAACACATGTCTATGCTATCCCTGATCGTTAAATATCAAATTCGTTGAAAATTATGACAAAATTTCTGTGTGAAATATTTGACATCAAATGAGATAATTAAATTTTTTACATTCTATATATTTACGACATAATTATGAAGTTGTGGTCAGACATGGGGTAATGGATAATAGGTAATAGTAAGGATTACATGTTTATAGGCAATATTAATGAAAAATGAGGTAGTAGTAATAGACAGTCAAGTAATAGTATTTGTAATATATAATCTCAATGTTGAGGTGATAGTATAGTTATAAATACACAAATAAATAAAAATGAAACACAAGCATTTTCGTCCCAATCTGAAACGATTGATTTTGAAAGAAAAAATCAATACCAAGGCTATAGTTCAGGGTAAAAATTCGAATTTCGAGAGAATACTAAAATGCTTACAGTTCTAACAGATAATATTATTGATCAAAACCACTTTGGAAACATAATAAGGACATCATTATCTAACTCTGTGATAAGTTTTGTGTATGCTATACATTATGTATATAGTAACACTGACTTAGGTAGTAATAGTAATGGTAATATACTGATTTTTGGTAATAGTATTAATTATTGCATTGTAAAATGCTACAGTCTGGTTGTGACATATGAAGTTGTCAGATTATGTTTTTACAATGGAAAATGAGAAACAGATAAGAAAAAGATGAAGTTGAAAAGTTACTTTCGTATCTTTTGTTTAGAGATACGCCAAGCATTAGCTTCTTCATATCTGAAAATAGAACAGTATCGCATAATAAGCAATCAAATGCAATCACATATAATTAATACTATATTGATTATGGAATCAATTCATATCATTAAGAACAAACCTGTTGTATAGAGGTTCAACTCGTTCTTGTTTCTTTCTTCTGCTGAGTTTAGTAGGATCGGAGAACTTAAAAAAAGCGGGTGCAAATTCTACTAGCCATCTTGGATCTATTGAAGTGGTTTCTCTCATATATTCTTTGGTGGTCAGTATTAACTCATGATAAATCACCCTGGAATAAGATATGTAGTCTGTAACAGTTTAATGAGGATCACAATATCATTACTGCTGATATTAAGGGATATCAAAATGAACCCTGTTAAATACAGTATATACCAATAAAAAGTCACCATACAGTACAGTAATTACTCAGTAGTTTCATTCACACTACAGTAGTTCAACAGTAGTTTTAACAGTAATTGGTGTACTTGTTAATTCAACATCACAATAGTGAGACAGTAATTACTGCCTGTACTGACAGTAGAACTAGATAATTACTGTTACTGTATGGTGACATTTTATAGACATACAGTGTATACTGTATTATATAAGCCTATTTTGGGGGCCCACTACTTAGCAAAACTGACATCATATAAATATCCCTGCTTGATGAAGCATAACTTCAACAGCCACCACTGCTTCAGTGGAATTAAAAAGATCAATGAAGTTATGAACTAATAATTAAAATTATTTAATACCTATTAAAAACAGATAATTTACCAATCAGGTTGTCTATTGAAGAGAGCACTCGATGGATGAATATATACGGCTTGATTATCAACAATGGTCTTATACCCTTCTTGTGGATCCTGGAGAGAGAGAGAGACGGACAGACAGAGATAGATAGATAGATAGATAGAGAGAGAGAGAGACAGACAGACAGACAGACAGAAAGAGAGAGGCGACAGAGACAGAGAGAGAGAGAGAGAGAGAGATCGGATGTCAGTAGCATATTGAATAATGTTTAACACACACACCTTTCTGGCAGCATTTCTAAAGAATCCAGAACAGATCGTTTTTTGAACTCTGGATACACTCTTACCACAAGAGACCACATCCAACTTATGTCTAGAAGAGAGGCATTGATATTATTATTATATAAATTATTATAATTATATCATAGTACAAAGGTTGCTTATAAATATAACTAGGAGGGTCAAAGTACAAAGGTCAAGATTACTCAGTTATATCTAACAGGGTCAAAGTACAAAGGTCAAGGTTCAAAGGTTACTCATAATTACTAACCTGTCCATGATCCCCAGCATTTGTTTCCTAACATCTTGTGCACGTTTTAATGTTCTAGCTTGTATGAAGTTCTCGTAACACCAAGCATTAGAAAACTTATTATTTTTCCATGCATTATATACAGCTAGTAGTGTCAGGTGATCACCTTCTGGCTGATTGAATTTAGCTTTACGTTGATCAGCTATTGCTTGCTTATCCTGATTAGGAGGAAGGAATAGATAGATAGATAGATAGATAGATAGATAGATAGATAAATAGATAGATAGATAGATAGATAGATAGGTAGATAGATAGATAGATAGATAGATAGATAGATAGATAAATAGATAGCTAGATAGATAGATAGATAGATAGATAGATAGATAAATATATAGATAGATAGATAGATAGATAGATAGATAGATAGATATATAGATAAATAGATAGATAGGTAGATAGATAGATAGATACTTTTGGTCTATAGAAGACATTCTGAACAGAGAGCATTGAAACAACAGTGAGCACTTCTTCACTGCAAGCTAAATGTACAGATTGAATCAACATCTTTGCCAGCTGTGGCTCTAAGGGGAATTCCGCCATCTATTAAATATAAAAGCAAGTGATAAAATAATGTGAATAGTGTAGCATTTAAAATTCTTACTCTTCTTCCCAGTCTTGTGAGGAGTCCTTCATCATCTAATGCACTGAGAGAATGGAGCTGTTCCATGGCAGATATGAGTGTCTGGTGGTGATGAAGTGAGAAATGAAGGAAGTGTGAAGGGGGATGGTGGAGGATGAGAGTGTGAAGGGGGATGGTGGAGGATGAGAGTGTGAAGGGGGATGGTGGAGGATAGGAGTGTGAAGGGGGATGGTGGAGGATGAGAGTGTGAAGGGGGATGGTGGAGGATAGGAGTGTGAAGGGGGATGGTGGAGGATGAGAGTGTGAAGGGGGATGGTGGAGGATGAGAGTGTGAAGGGGGATGGTGGAGGATGAGAGTGTGAAGGGGGATGGTGGAGGATAGGAGTGTGAAGGGGGATGGTGGAGGATAGGAGTGTGAAGGGGGATGGTGGAGGATAGGAGTGTGAAGGGGGATGGTGGAGGATAGGAGTGTGAAGGGGGATGGTGGAGGATAGGAGTGTGAAGGGGGATGGTGGAGGATGAGAGTGTGAAGGGGGATGGTGGAGGATAGGAGTGTGAAGGGGGATGGTGGAGGATGAGAGTGTGAAGGGGGATGGTGGAGGATGAGAGTGTGAAGGGGGATGGTGGAGGATGAGAGTGTGAAGGAGGATGGTGGAGGATAGGAGTGTGAAGGGGGATGGTGGAGGGAGAGATGAAGAGAAGGTAATTGCCAAGGGAATAGAAAGAAAGACACTGACAAATGAAATACAACATCTGATTAACTCACTGTATAGCAATCTAGTTATTAACTCACTGTAGTTATTAACTCTAGTTATTAACTCACTGCAGTTATTAACTCACTGTAGTTATTAACTCTAGTTATTAACTCACTGTAGTTATTAACTCTAGTTATTAACTCACTGCAGTTATTAACTCACTGTAGTTATTAACTCACTAGTTATTAACTCACTGTAGTTATTAACTCTAGTTATTAACTCACTGTAGTTATTAACACTAGTTATTAACTTTAGTTATTAACTCACTGTAGTTACATGTGTATTAATTCACCATAGTTATTAACTCTAATTATTAAATAACTCACTAGTTATTAACACTAGTTATTAACTCACTGTAGTTATTAACTCTAGTTATTAACTCACTGTAGTTATTAACTCTAGTTATTAACTCTAGTTATTAACTCTAGTTATTAACTCTAGTTATTAACTCACTAGTTATTAACTCACTGTAGTTATTAACTCTAGTTATTAACTCACTGCAGTTATTAACACTAGTTATTAACTCACTGTAGTTATTAACTCTAGTTATTAACTCACTGTAGTTATTAACTGTAGTTATTAACTCACTAGTTATTAACTCACTGTAGTTATTAACTCACTAGTTATTAACTCACTGTAGTTATTAACTGTAGTTATTAACTCACTGTAGTTATTAACTGTAGTTATTAACTCACTGTAGTTATTAACTCACTGTAGTTATTAACTCACTAGTTATTAACTCACTGTAGTTATTAACTCACTGTAGTTATTAACTCACTGTAGTTACATGTGTATTAATTCACCATAGTTATTAACTCTAATTATTAACTCACTAGTTATTAACACTAGTTATTAACTCACTGTAGTTATTAACTCTAGTTATTAACTCACTGTAGTTATTAACTCTAGTTATTAACTCACTGTAGTTATTAACACTAGTTATTAACTTTAGTTATTAACTCACTGTAGTTACATGTGTATTAATTCACCATAGTTATTAACTCTAATTATTAAATAACTCACTAGTTATTAACACTAGTTATTAACTCACTGTAGTTATTAACTGTAGTTATTAACTCACTGTAGTTATTAACTCTAGTTATTAACTCTAGTTATTAACTCTAGTTATTAACTCTAGTTATTAACTCACTAGTTATTAACTCACTGTAGTTATTAACTCTAGTTATTAACTCACTAGTTATTAACTCACTGTAGTTATTAACTCTAGTTATTAACTCACTGCAGTTATTAACACTAGTTATTAACTCACTGTAGTTATTAACTCTAGTTATTAACTCACTGTAGTTATTAACTGTAGTTATTAACTCACTAGTTATTAACTCACTGTAGTTATTAACTCACTAGTTATTAACTCACTGTAGTTATTAACTGTAGTTATTAACTCACTGTAGTTATTAACTGTAGTTATTAACTCACTGTAGTTATTAACTCACTGTAGTTATTAACTCACTAGTTATTAACTCACTGTAGTTATTAACTCACTGTAGTTATTAACTCACTGTAGTTATTAACTCACTAGTTATTAACTCACTGTAGTTATTAACACTAGTTATTAACTCACTAGTTATTAACTCACTGTAGTTATTAACTCACTAGTTATTAACTCATCATAGTTATTAACACTAGTTATTAACTCACTGTAGTTATTAACTCTAGTTATTAACTCACTGTAGTTATTAACACTAGTTATTAACTCACTGTAGTTATTAACACTAGTTATTAACTCTAGTTATTAACTCTAGTTATTAACTCACTGTAGTTATTAACTCTAGTTATTAACTCTAGTTATTAACTCAGTGTAACTACCTATTAACTCAGTGTAGTTATTAACTCACTATAGTTATTAACTCACTCTAGTTAATAACTAGAGTTAATAACTAGAATCATTAATTAAGTCATTAACTAAAGTTAATAATATTAACTTTAGATAATGATTCTAGTTATTAACTATAGTTATTAACTCTAGTTATTAACAATAGTTAACGGTTCTAGTTATTAACTGTGTTTAATAATAATCAGGTATATTACCTCCATGGGTGGAGGATCCATGAAATCAAAGGATAACAAGTCATTGATACCCATAGCTTTGAGTGAGAGGACAGTACTAGCAAGATTTGTTCTCTGAATCTCTGGTACAGCTGTTGGAAGCATTTCATCACGATATGCTCGTTCTGTATACAATCTAAAATATAAAAATATCTATAATTTATATTTTATAATCATAGGAATGTGTGAATTCCCTGTATATGATATTATAGTACTAAGGTATAATACTGTGTAGTACATTCAAAGTACAGTGTACTTCACTCATAAAGTACACTGTAGTCAATAATGGAAGTATAGTGATAGTATGTAAACTTAATAATGTCAGATATAGCATAGTACTAAGGTGTAATACTGTGTAGTACATTCAAAGTACAGTGTACTTCACTCATAAAGTACACTGTAGTCAATGGAAGTATAGTGATAGTATATAAACTTAATAATGTCAGGTACTGTACATAATATCAGAGGATATAAACGAAAGCCACATAATCAAGCTTCCAAAATATAGTCAGAGTTTATTACTATCAGTTGTACCTGTAACATTTTCCTGGACCAGTTCTACCAGCTCTTCCTGATCTCTGTTTAGCCTGTGCCTGTGATATTGGTGTCACTACCAAAGCATCTAATCCACTTTTACTGTTGTACACTTTCTGTTTCACAAACCCAGGATCTACAACATAGTATATACCATCAATCGTCAGAGAGGTCTCTGCAATATTAGTTGCTATGACAACCTAACGAATAATAATAGTAATTAATAATAATCTTTGTCAATTATGTACATAGGTCAGAGGTCAGAGGTCAGAGGTCACACCAACTGAGTAGTAGAGTTTTAATGTCTCACCTTTCTACTACCAGGTGGTGCTGGTTCAAATATTCGTGTTTGTATTTCACCAGGTAATGCACTATATACAGGTAATATGATGAGCTCAGGTACCTATGAGAGAACAGTGGAATAGTATACGACTTAGACAATAGATATATCTTAGATAAGAGTGATATTAGCATACAAATACTCTTGCATAGTGAGATGGCCTGATATAACTCCGATAAAGACAGACCAAGTTAGTGTACAAATACTCTTAGATAAGCACAAATGCTTATGAGATGACACCCATCGACTAAAACAACAGAGTTAGTCTGATATAACTATCAGATAAGCACGTCTATTATATAGTGATTAGAATAGAGTGAGTATTTCAGTACCTCAGGTCCAAGAGATTTCATTCTCTCGTAGAGTATTTCACAAGAGGTATCAATCTCTTCTTGTCCTGTTAGGAAGAGGAGGATGTCTCCAGGTGGTTCTGTGAGATGTATCTGCATTACGGCAATGAGGGAAGCATCCAGATAATCAGTCTCTGACTCCTTTGTATAGAGAATATCTACTGGATATGTACGTCCTGGTATTGTGAAGATAGGCTGGTAAAAAAAATAATAGATAGATAGATAGATAAATAGATACATAGATAGATACATAGATAGATATATAGATATATAGATAGACGCATGTAGGTAGATAGATATTTAGAGATAGATAGATAGATAGATAGCTAAATAGATAAACAGAAGATAGATAGATAGATAGATAGATAGATAGATAAATAGATAGATAGACAGACACACACAGATTAACTTACAGCTTCAAAGAAATATGATGAAAATTTAACAGCATCTAAAGTAGCAGATGTTACTATTAGTTTTAAATCCGGTCTCTTCTTAACAGCCTGTAATAAAATCAGTTTATGTACATGTATAATCAGTCATACAGTTGTACATTTTAGACATAATGTTATTCAATTCTCCAATATACATGTAGCCTTGGTATTGATTATTTCATTGCAAAATCAATCATTTCAGATTGGGACGAAAATGTTTTTAGAGTTAGATAATAATGTCCTTATTATGTTTCCAAAGTGGTTTTGATAAATAATATTATCTGTTAGAACCTTGAGCGTTTTAGTATTCTCTCGAAATTCGAATTTTTACCCTGAACTATAGCCTTGGTATTGATTATTTCATTGCAAAATCAATCGTTTCAGATTGGGACGAAAATGTTTTTAGAGTTACATGTAGATAATAATGTCCTTATTATGTTTCCAAAGTGGTTTTGATAAATAATATTATCTGTTAGAACCTTGAGCGTTTTAGTATTCTCTCGAAATTCGAATTTTTACCCTGAACTATAGCCTTGGTATTGATTTTTTCATTGCAAAATCAATTGTTTCAGATTGGGCCAAAACTTTTCCTAGAGTTAGATAAGGATGTCCTTTTACATACATACATACATACATACATACATACATACATACATACATACATATATACATACATACATACTTGTATATACATACATACATACAATATATAATTATATACTTTCTTTCATACCTTTTTTAGTAACCCAAACAAGACATCAGTGTGAATAGTTCTCTCATGAGCCTCATCTAACATGATAACAGCATACTGTTTCAGATCAGAGTCAATTAAACATTCTCTTAACAACATTCCATCAGTCATGTATTTAATGATTGTCTCTGGACTAGTACAGTCCTCAAAACGAATAGTATAACCAACCTGTGTGTAATGAATAGAACAGTTGCCTAGTGCACACATAATTAGAACATATATGGTACTATACTACAATACTATGATAGATACACTATCCCTATGATAGAAGTGTACTAGCTAAGTGTAGTACTATATATACTCTAATTATTTCATGAAGGCTTATACGAAGCATGAACCCTCCAGACGAGCAAAATGTAGAATGATACCCATAAAATAATAAATAGACAGACAGACAGACAGACAGACAGACAGACAGAGACAGACAGACAGTCAGATAGACAGACAGATGACAGACAGTCAGATAGACAGACAGTTAGACAGACAGACAGTCAGACAGACAGACAGACAGATAGACAGACAGACAGATAGACAACAGACAGACAGACAGATAGATATACCTCCTGTCCTAAGCGACAACCAAACTCTTCTGATACTCTTTTGGCGACAGACATAGCAGCAACCCGACGAGGCTGAGTACAACCTATCTTACCAGAAACACATACTCCTTCCTCTGCAAGGTATTGTGTTATCTGAGTGGTTTTACCAGATCCCGTTTCACCAATTACAATCAAAATTTGATTCTTCTTAATGGCCTGGAAGAGATAAGAAATAGTATGGATGGATGAGTAGATGGATAGAGTGATTGTGGGATATGAATAGATGGATGGATGAATAGGTGGATGGGTGGTTGTGCGGATGGATTGATGAATAGATGGGTGAATAGATGGATGAATAGATGGATGGATGGATGGATGGATGAATAGGTGGATGGATTGGATAGGTGGATGGATGGATGGATGGATGAATAGGTGGATGGATTGGATAGGTGGATGGATGGATGGATGGATGAATAGGTGGATGGATGGATGGATGGATGAATAGATGGATGGATGGATGGAAGAATAGATGGATGAATAGATGGATGGATGGATGGATGAATAGAATAGATGGATGGATGGATGGATGGATGGATGAATAGAAGGATGGATGAATAGATAAATAGGTGAATGGGCAATAGCTAACAGTGTAACTATACATTCTGTTATAAACTATACAATTATCATATTACATTACATACCTCTCCCAGCTCAGATTTTAATTTGAAAATCGGTAAATTCTGTCTCTGTTGAACTATAGAGAGACTAGTCTTTTTACCATATGATACCTTGGCTCCCCCAAATGATGCTTTCCACCATTCCGGAGCTTCAGGAGGTGCAGCTAAGTGAGGAAAATCACTTGCCAAGTATCTTCCTACACAAAAAATATTAAGTGTTCTATAAATAGAAACAAATTGTTTGAAGGGTTCTATAAGTAGTAACATAGTTCAATGGTTATATAAATAGTATTGACAGAAGTGTTCTATAAATAGTAACATACATGTAGCTCAATGGTCATATAAATATATAGTATATTGGTTAAGATTAGAAATGTATAAATAGTAACAAAGCTGTTATGAGATAAGTTCTATAAATAGTAACAAAGCTGTTATTAGTGTTCTATAAATAGTAACAAGATTGTCATTAGTGTTCTATAAATAGTAACAAAGCTGTTATTAGTGTTCTAGAATAAGTATTTCAGGAACATTAACGACAGCTTTGTTACTACTTATAGAACACAATAACAGCTTTGTTACTATTTATAGAACACAATAACAACTTTGTTACTATTTATAGAACACAACAACAGCTTTGTTACTATTTATAGAACACTAATCACAGCTTTGTTACTATTTATAGAACCCAATAATAGCTTTGTTACTATTTATAGAACACTAATCACAGCTTTGTTACTATTTATAGAACCATTCAACTATTAATTATTTATAGAATAAAAAGTTGTAAATACTAGTAACTATATATGAAACCACACCTCCTGTTTCTCCTCCCCCAGGTACTGGATCAATCCATGTCTTTCCAATATCTTTTGGTACATTATCTACTTCTGCTTCGCGTTGAGCTTGTCTTAACTCTCTTCGCTCCTTTGACAAAGCACTCTGTGTCATGGCTGCTCGTTGAAGACTACCATCAGGATTCTAGCATATATACATGTACATGTACAAAAATACACACATACATATATACATACATCCATACATACATACAATCATACATACATACATGTAGTTACATACATACATACATACATACATACAATGTATAGACATACATACATATATACGTACATATATGCATACATACATAATATATATATATGTATATATACATTGTACATCATGTATATACAGAGTCACACATACGTACGTACACACTACACACACACACACACTATACTAACCTTCACAATCTTAACAGGTGAGTGACTAACAGTGGTTTTGGTTTGTCCTTTGAGGAACATCGGCTCGTCTTCAACAACATCAATTTCAATATCTTCATCTGATCCTGGATCATCTTCATCAGGTAATATACCAGTATCTTCATCAAAACCAGGGTAATCTCTCTTTTCCAACACACCAGCTGCTATCAACTAATAATAATAATAATAATAATGATGATGATGATGATGATAATGATGATAATTACCTGTTTAATTTCCCATTTTTCAGGTGATGTCATTCTAGTGGTACCACGTACACTTGTCTTATCATCATCCAGTATAGTGGTTGCTAGGTTACTAGGTCTATCAGGATTCCTGGCAGATGTACCATCCAGGATCTCTCCACCAACTAACACACGATTCATTATTGGGTTTAGATCTTCTCCAGTTTCTTGATCTACATCCTGGAAGGTTTTTAAAAGTCAAAAACCCTACAACTTCATTAAAGTTAACACTGAAACCCCTTTCAGTAAAACATCGTAAATGTTAGTGTTAACTAAACTAAATTATAGGTCTACTGTAAGAACTACAACTAACTAAATGAAAATTAATATAACTGAAAAATGAAACTAAACACAATCATCATTGAAATACTATTGAAACCATAATATCGAGTTATTATGGGGATTGGATTGCTGCTATGATATATACAATGTACAGTACCCCCTATAAATCTCATTGTATAGAAATCACTTGTTTTGTTTTTACTGACCTTTACAGATAAACTCATCTTGTTACCAGTGATTGAAAGAACCTTCACTTTCACCCTCTGACCTCTTCTGATAACCTCACTTACTTCTCTGACTCTACCTTCCCTACGAAGCTGAGATACATAGATAGATAGATACATAGATAGATAGATAGATACATACATACATACATAGATGGATTTGTAGACTGATTGATAACTAGACAAAGGATGAATAGATAAACAGATAGATAGATAGATAGACAGATATATACATAGATATGTACACATGCGGATGGATAGATAGATAGATAGATAGATACATGTAAGCAGCTGAGTTAGAGAAGTGAATGAAGGTGTATGTACAGATGTATGTGTGACTCATAATATTATACAGATACTTCCATACCTGTGAAACATGTACCAGACCCTCATGTCTACCTCGGACCCCCTCAAGTTGAACAAAACAACCAAAGTTCATAATACTTGTCACCTTGCCATCATAAATCTGTTAGGATTAAAACAATTTGAGAGAATGCTTAACAAATAACACATATTCTAGATAAAACTACACGCAATAGTATATGAGAATTTTTAAAAAGCAAGAGAGGAAAAAAAATATTATAATGAATCGTTGGGTTTTAGATGTGATACCTTCAGAACGAACTGGATTTAGGAAAAAATGGCTCAACAATTATCCATGGCTTAGATTTTGTTTTTCCTGTATGTACTGTGAGGTATCTCTCTAATATATTACTAAATCTAATTAACACTGATCATAAGGATACTTCATTCTTGTTTCTTCATACCATTGATACAATGGGCTGTGAAGGTTTCTCAATACGTGTCTTTCTATCCCACCTTCCTGTACGTGGAGATCTGGAACGAGAACGAGACCGTCTTCTTCGTTCTCTACTTCTCTCTCGTCGAGAATATCGTCCACGACTCCTTGAACGAGATCGTCTTCTTCTTCTTCTTTTCTCAAGTTCAATTTCTTGTACTTTCTCTTCCTTTTTTGGTGGATTCATTGAGAGAGCTTCAAGCTAATACAAAAAGTAAGTACAATGTAACTTGTCACAGCAGTCCATCTGTTTGTGAATGTATAAATGTATCTATTTATATGTACTGGATTGTGTATCTATTTATCACACATCGGTCTGTATGTATACTGTTATTAGTCTTACTAGAAACCTGGAAAACAGATCTGTTGTGTAAAATAAATTTCGAACTCTTTAAATTACTATTTCAGACATTGTGTGTAGCATATAAAATTAGATATCCAGAATGAACAGCTGGTGGCTAGATAAAAAATGGCCGCTTAGCAAACATACAGTACCTGACTTTATTAAATTTACATACTATGATGGGAGCTACACTTTAATAAGGTGATAGTCAACTGTACTTCTAAGTACTGTAGTACTATATTACTACTTTGTACTGTAATCATAGTAATGTGTGAATTCCCTTTACATTTGTATGTGATATAGCATAGTACTAAGGTGTAATACTGTGTAGTACATTCAAAGTACAGTGTACTTCACTCACAAAGTACACTGTAGTCAATGGAAGTATAGTGATAGTATGTAAACTTAATAATGTCAGATATAGCATAGTACTAAGGTGTAATACTGTGTAGTACATTTAAAGTACAGTGTACTTCACTCACAAAGTACACTGTAGTCAATGGAAGTATAGTGATAGTATGTAAACTTAATAATGTCAGATATAGCATAGTACTAAGGTGTAATACTGTGTAGTACATTTAAAGTACAGTGTACTTCACTCACAAAGTACACTGTAGTCAATGGAAGTATAGTGATAGTATGTAAACTTAATAATGTCAGATATAGCATAGTACTAAGGTGTAATACTGTGTAGTACATTTAAAGTACAGTGTACTTCACTCACAAAGTACACTGTAGTCAATGGAAGTATAGTGATAGTATGTAAACTTAATAATGTCAGATACAGCATAGTACTAATTAAGGTGTAATACTATGAGCATATTTGAAGTACAGTGTACTTCACTCACAAAGTACACTACAGTCAATTGACGTACAATGATATTTAATAATTTCAGGTACTGTATAGTATACTAACTAAGGTGTAATACTGTGTAGTGTCAAAGTACAGTGTACTTCACTCACAAAGTACACTACAGTCAATTGACGTACAATGATATTTAATAATTTCAGGTACTGTATATACATACCTCATTCATAGCATTTACTGCAACATGTTTGTCCTCCTCAGGAACTAATAAGGTTTGTATATGTGATGTATCGTCAGGTATACATAGACCTGGATACTGTTTCTTCTTCTCATGAAGATCCGGTCCATCAGTAATCTCTGAGGACTCTTCAAAATCATTAGATTTTGATTTTTTCTTTTTCTTTGATTTCTCTGAAAATGGATGATGTTAATAGATTACTGATAGATAACTGATAGATTACTGATAGATAACTGATAGATTACTGAGATTAGTGATTAAGTTAATGTAAACAAGAATAGATGAATTGATGATTTAATGGATGGTGGATTAATGAATTGATGAAGGATAGATTAATAAATACAATACCTTTTCCAGTATTAGGTCTCATTGTTTGAATGATTCCTAAAAGATTAGTCACAAAAGATTCCTAAAAGAAAAGAATGTATATTATCCATGTACATGTACATGTAGAATACACATATACATACATGTACATGTACATGTGGTCATACACAAGAATACACATATACATACATGTACATGTAGTCATACATAAGAATACACATATACATACATGTACATGTACATGTAGTCATACATAAGAATACACATATACATACATGTACATGTACATGTAGTCATACATAAGAATACACATATACGTACATGTACACGTACACATGGTCATACATAAGAACAGACATATACATACATGTACCAATATATGTACAGATATTATACATACATGTACATACCGAGAATTCTGCTCCATTCTTTTTGAGTGCTTTTTTAAATTTCTGTAATGTTTCATTTTTATCAGCAAGATTAATTATAAATTCAGCTGGAAAAGAAAATGCATAATTATAATAATTATGTAATGTGCAATATTATATATGTAGTAGGTTACCATAGCAACCCAATTGTACTTTATTTGTACTATCTGAGATCTAAAATGTACTCTAATAATCTTGGTACTTCTCTCATCATTAGAGAGAAGGGTCTGGTCTTGTTACTGACACAACGCTTGTTCTTCTTGAAAAAATATTGCAACCAAATGAAATTAGAAAAAAAAAATGCTTTTGTCATCGCAAATTCGCTACTCTTGTGTTCATAGCCAAAGAGTGGGAGGGGCTGGTTACATGATACTACAAATACACGATTCAAGATAGATGATTTCAGAAACAATGAATAAATTAAAACTATCATTATATTATATTGGAACAAGTAGTTTTCAGTATGTGGACCATGTACTACATACCCAAGTCTTTATCATTAATTCCCAAGTGATTTTCTAGTTCTGTGCAGACTTTAGATACTAGAGACAAGTACTCCAGTCGCTCAATCTCTTCCATAGCATACAATTTCTGGACGTTTCAAAGACGAATTCAGTTAATGAAGGGTTAAAATACAGTTCCTTAAAGGGTTAAAATATGGTTAATTATTAGTTATTAAAACCCACGTGGTACAGAAAATGGATGTTTCTCTGTTGTACTGTTCAGTTGGATGTGGGAGGACTCCTCATGCAGTCAGCTGGAATAGGAATGGATTACTTGCATTTACTGCAGATAAATCTGTAGCTCTTGCAAATTCAAATGAGGTGACAATCTGTGTGATATTATAAATTATAAAAAATTTGTTTTAATTAGGAAATTTTTCAAGTAGTAGGCACACTACATGGCCATAGCAATAGAGTGAACTGTGTACATTGGATCACATGCAGATCATGTGATCAAATGGGTGTATCAACAGAATTGGTCTCCGGTTCTTCTGATAAGACCATCAGAGTTTGGCGAGAGTGTGATAATCAAAAGGTAAGTAAATGTCACATGACTATAATATTTGGCGCCAAATAATTTTGAAAATGCTTATATAAACATTCACTACGAAGATTATCGCTAAGATACCTCATTAGATTATCGTCTAAGATACCTCATTAAGATACCTCATTTTGTTGGCTTCCCATACAAAACATTTGAATATTATAATATAGTGTGAGTATTTATATGTTTTAGTATGACAATAATGATATGGTTATACCAGGGTGGGAAATAACAGTACTCCAATGCTCATTTGAGCACCAAAATTAGCTTAAGGAGCACCAGATTTTGACTTGACAATGCATGCTAGTTGTACTGTGGTGAGCACTGGTGACAGAATTGCTCACCAGATGTTGTAGGCTTGTTTCCCACCCTGAGTTATAGTATAACTAGTTTCTGAAACTATTAACTTACTAAAAGTGCCCATTATTAGCCAATCTTCATTTTAGTTAGTTATAACTGAAAGTCACAATGCCTTACTAAAAGGTGTTTTGTTATAGTTAACTAAAACAACACTAGTTTATCAAAAATGTATTTTTATTTTCAAATGGTTGATTTTGCAAGTATTGTTGTATAATGTGATATACTTTAGTTTACATGTGTTAGTGTACTGACTGTACATACTCAACCTGTTACTTGTCTTGCGGCTACATACACATCACATGACACTCGTGTGATATCCGGATCATCTGATTCCACTGTGACAATCTGGCTCCGAGGAAAAGATAAAGGTGTGATTAATTGTCACATGATCTGCATGTGATATTAGTAATCTTGTTTCTTAGATGAGTTTATGATTCACCAAACACTTTCGTTTGGTCGCGGATTTATATTATGTGTTGATTGTTACTATATAACTAGAAAGGACACTAGTAAGTTTAAATATTTTATAGTTTCATTTAGGTCTGTGTTGAATTGAATCTTTACCTTACAGCTCTTCTGGTATGTGGAGGTGATGATGGGAATATACATCTATATAAACAAGGGCTTGATAATAATGTATGGACTATGTATTAATATGATATGTTTGTATATTCTTATATACAGCATATGACTGTACATGTATATGTGTGTATATAGTACATAATAATTATACTGTGATGTGTACATGTATAACATGTTATGTATGTAAGTTGTACATGTATCTATGTTAATGTACTATTTGTGTATCTATATGTACACATGTACATGTATATATATATATAATATATGTGCTTGTACCAGTGTGCATATACATGTATATATATTTTTATTATAGTATGAGATAGCTCTTAGTCTGTCAGGTCATGAAGATTGGATTAGGGATGTACAGTTTACACAAGAAGGTACCTTTCATTAATCAGTCACCCATTTTTCATTCCTTCATTCATCCACTCATCCATCCACTCATCCATCCATTCATTCATCCACTCAATCATACATTCATCCATTTATAACTACACATAAACCCACAGATAATGGAGACATTCTCTTAGCAACCTGCTCTCAAGATACCTACATCAGATTATGGAGAATAGCGAAAACCACAGCAACAAAAGATGGAGATATTGAACTCAAACTGAAAGGAAATCAATTTTCTGTCTTTAGTGGATCCATCCAAATAGATTATACTGTGACCCTAGAGGCTGTACTTCTTGGTCATGATGACTGGGTTTATAGTATCCGTTGGCAACCATTACAACAGAGGGAGGGATCAACCCCTGTTCAGCCTATGTGTCTGCTATCAGTTTCAATGGACAAGACAATGATATTATGGCGCCCTGATCCTGACAGTGGGGTGTGGCTAGAAGAGGTAAATGGGTTCGCCTATTTGATGCTTATTGAATACATCACTTGTAGGTTCGAGTTGGTGATGTTGGTGGTAATACACTTGGATTGTATGGCGGTCTATTTGCACCAGGTGGTGACATCATACTAGCACATGGTTATCAAGGTGCTTTCCATATATGGAAGAGGGTATCCGGTAGTGATGATAGCAAAGAAGGTGCTGAGTTATGGCAGCCTCTTGTAGCTCCAAGTGGACATTTTGGACCAGTGCAGGTTTGAAATGCATGATGATATGATAAATGTTTTTGAGAAAGGATGGATGGATGGATGGATGGATGGTTGGTTGGATGGACAGACGGATGGATGAATGGATGGATGGATATATAGACAGATGGATGTATGGAATGACGGATAGATTAATTGCTTGATTGAAATTCTATCACAGGATTTATGCTGGGAGCCATTTGAGGGTCGGTATCTTCTATCTGTCAGTGGAGATCAAACGACTAGGTTACATTCCATTTGGAATAGAAGTCAGGTATTTCCGGAAAATAGAAGTATATTTGTATTTCAATTAACCTGACTAGATAAGTTGGCACGAATTGGCCAGACCACAGATACATGGTTATGACATGCAATGTATAGCTATGATATCACCAATACAATTCACTTCAGGAGCTGATGAAAAGGTCACTTAAATAATAATTAATAAATATAATATATATATATATATAATTAGTTTTTGTTATCTAGGTATTACGGGTTTTTGAAGCTCCTCAGAATTTCATAGAAAACATTTCTCATATCTCTGGTTTTGATGTGAAGGTTAATACAAATTGTATTAACATTTTCCTATTTTATATATTAAGTAGGGTTTAAGTGGACTTCCTTTAGGAGCTAGTGTTCCAGCATTAGGACTATCAAACAAAGCTGTATTTACAGGTAAATATGATTTTAATATCAGGTGTTTGTAAGTGGCAGAGTTATGAAGGAGTGTTCAACCACTGGAGTTATAAGACTGGCTAATTGTTTTGCAGATTCAATGTGCACATAGCTACACAGACTTAATCGTCCTAATATGGTATTAAACAACCTGGACACAGTTGGACGTTCATTTGTAGCTTTGCCACTCTCAACTTCTAGTACTATATGTATTACAGTGAATCATGTTTATGTATCAATGCAGCTGGCATATCTGATAAAGAAGATGAACAACCATCATCTAAAAATCCTTTTGCTGATCACATTCCATCATTTTTACCTCTTGATTTAACCAGTAAGAAAGAGAAAGCTATTATGTATTGTAAGCAGTTTCTACTCTCACTAATAGAGCCACCAATCGAAGAACACCTACTTCAGAATACACTTTGGCCAGAGACTCAGAAACTGTGAGACCCATTGACATTACATGTATATACATGTACATCATAGTACAATATAAATTATGTGTAATAAGTAGTTATTACCTTGTCCATGTACCACACACATAGTGAACAGTGTGGCAATGTTTATTGTCTGCTACCGCAGTACATGCAGTAACTAGTATAGTAATTACCACTTACTGTATGATATATTATGTATAATTATGTACCTGTATAGGTATGGCCATGGATACGAATTATATTGTGTTTCTGCTAGTACTGATGGGAAGCTAATTGCCTCTGCCTGCAAGGTACCGTGTCTACTCCTTATCTTCTCTCTAAGTGATGTATATCTTACATATCATTCTCCTGTCGTTTGTCTGTCTGTCTGTCTGTTTATCTAGGCTAGTAAACCAGAACATGCCGCCATTCGTGTATGGGACACAGCCACATGGCATCAAGTGTCTTTATTAGTACATCATTCATTAACAGTTACTCAACTTGCTTTCTCACATGATGGTTCCAAGTTGCTAGCTGTGTCCAGAGACCGGTGCTGGTCTCTTTGGAATAGGAATCAGGATGATAAAGAGAAAGGTTTGCTGTGCGTATATCATAACCGTTATATTAGTGCATTAATGTAGATCTCTTCACTTTGATTGCTCAAATGGATAAGACCACTAAGGCACACACAAGAATCATCTGGTCTTGTAGTTGGAGTCCAGATGATCGTTGCTTTGCAACAGCTTCAAGAGACAAGAGAGTAAGCTATAATATCTATATGGAACTAACATCATTATAAGCATTTAAAATATGCTGTGTCTACTGCACTGGTGATAGTCATTGATGCTGTTGTAATATCAATGTAGTTAGATAACTGCACTGGTAATAATGCTAGCTGTGTCATACCCCTTTAACTGTGTCTACTGCACTGGTGATAGTCATTGATGCTGTTGCCATATCAATGTAGTTAGATAACTGCACTGGTAATAATGCTAGCTGTGTCATACCCCTTTAACTGTGTCTACTGCACTGGTGATAGTCATTGATGCTGTTGCCATATCAATGTAGTTAGATAACTGCACTGGTAATAATGCTAGCTGTGTCATACCCCTTTAACTGTGTCTACTGCACTGGTGATAGTCATTGATGCTGTTGCCATATCAATGTAGTTAGATAACTGCACTGGTAGGTAATACATTCATTGATGCTAGCTGTGTCATACCCCTTCAACTGTGTCTACTGCACTGGTCATTGATGCTAGCTGCACTTATGTTGCCATACCAATACAGTAGACACACCATTTAAATAATGTGATGTTTATAATTGTCTAGGTATGTGTATGGAGTCAACATAGTGGGTGTGACAGTGATTGGGGACTTGTTGCAACACCTCTTGAATTGTCTCACCCTATAACAGCTATTAATTTTGCTATGGTTCCAGTTTCAGATAATAGGTACATGATATCACATGATGTACATGTGACTGAGTCATATGGTCTCTCTACAGATATTTAGCAGCCATGGGATTGGAGAATGGTGAAATTCTCTTTTCAACATTTTCACTTGTTGATGGGGTGTGGTCACCAGTAATTAAAATACATCCTTTGTATCCTAATTATCAAACTAGCATTGTTCTAATAATCACCACATTTAGTTCTAGTATGCATGGTTTCTCAAACTAAAATGTTATACTTTAGAACAAGGCTGATGAGTAATGTTTTGAGTCGACTCCTGGCAGGGTTCTGACAGCACATACATAGTGGCTGCCTGGTGTGCGACTGAAGCATTCGGTACCACTTGTGCAGTATATAGAGGATTGTGAAGTGCTGATGGTTGTCTGGTTGTCGTAGCTCAGCGGCTGGCGCCTGAAGTCAGTGGCCCTGTGTTCGATTCCCAATGACTACCAGCATTTTTTCACTTTTCTTATTCAGCCTTATTTAATGTTTATTTTAACACTACTTGGAACTTGGAACACATTTTGATCATTACATGTACATACCTTAGCTGATATTCAGTCTGAGTCATACTTCAACAGTTCGTCGGCTCCAATGGAAACCCTATAAAGACCCAAGAGACACTCAACTAGTTTTAGCATCTTGCAGTTTAGATCACTCGGTGAGAATTTTGCAAGTTAATATAACTAGTTTTACAAAAAACAAACCAGTATATACACTGTTTTGACTAATTTTTTGTTTGGTGAATACCAGTAGAGATGTCAATTATTATAAACTCTCTTGTGTGGACTATATAAGAAAAAAAGTCTTGAGCAAAAACGCTTAATGACAGACAGCAGTTAATTATAAATAATTATAATAATATAATTATATATTATTATATATATATATATATATATATATATATGAAAAGTAAAGGTTTATTTATTAATTAAATGTATATTATGTTGCGTTAAGCCAGCATAATTATACAACATTCTAGTCAAACTTTTCCTCCTTTTTCTTAGTTGCATGTAACAATCTATTGACACCCCATCCAATTGCCGAAAAAGTACCACCAACTCCTGTTCCAATAGGTCCTCCCATAGCTCCTCCAATAACTCCTCCAGAGATAGTTCCTCCCACAGGGACAACTGATCCAATAATACCTCCAATTACTGCACCAATTACTGCACCACTTACTCCACTTGCTCCAGCGGCGGCTATCGCAATCCCAGCTTCGGCTTCACTACTCTCTGCCTTACCATAAACACACCATGTAGCGAAATGCTCACAGTTTCGAATCACAAGGTTGTAGTCCTTCTTGCCTTTATAGGAAAGGGCTCTCTTTTTAATCTCTGAAGGAGAATAGGGTGACTCGGATCTCTTGTAATTGTTGGTGACTACAACTACCTTCTGTGCTATATATATATATATATGAAAAGTAAAGGTTTATTTATTAATTAAATGTATATTATGTTGCGTTAAGCCAGCATAATTATACAACATTCTAGTCAAACTTTTCCTCCTTTTTCTTAGTTGCATGTAACAATCTATTGACACCCCATCCAATTGCCGAAAAAGTACCACCAACTCCTGTTCCAATAGCTCCTCCCATAGCTCCTCCAATAACTCCTCCAGAGATAGTTCCTCCCACAGGGACAACTGATCCAATAATACCTCCAATTACTGCACCAATTACTGCACCACTTACTCCACTTGCTCCAGCGGCGGCTATCGCAATCCCAGCTTCGGCTTCACTACTCTCTGCCTTACCATAAACACACCATGTAGCGAAATGCTCACAGTTTCGAATCACAAGGTTGTAGTCCTTCTTGCCTTTATAGGAAAGGGCTCTCTTTTTAATCTCTGAAGGAGAATAGGGTGACTCGGATCTCTTGTAATTGTTGGTGACTACAACTACCTTCTGTGCTGGTATAAAATTAATATACCTTTTTCCGAGGTCAAGACTACCTGGGCTACTACTAAATAAACTGCCTCTTAGTCTTTCCATATACACTTCCAACTTTTCAACCTTTACATAAGCACTCACTTCATCCAGTTCTTTGTTATAGTGGACTATTACCCCATCACCAATGTACACAGCATAATGAAAAGGTGCAGCAAACCCAAAACGAAGAATATCCCCTGTTTTGAACTTTGAGTGGTCTGCCATGTATACCTGAATGGCTGAAAACTGAAGTAGAATTAAAACTAAACTGGAATATCAACTGTACATTCCAGGAAAGTTGAAATGTTGTGCTGATGATACATTCTGGAAGAGCCAGCCCCTCTCATGTTAGAGCTAGAGGGAGGGAGGAGCTAGCTAAGTGAGACAATGTCACATTCATGATTTTTTTTGTTTGGTGTTGTACAATCTTGTGAGTGGAGACTATCTAAGCAGCTCTAGATTCATACAACAATTACACAAGATCAGATGATGTATGTGACTTAACAGTCATGTGATCTCTGCAGATGAAATTTTTGCATTGTTTGATCGACAAGAAATAACCCAGTTGAGACTATAAGAAACACGTCTACTTGTATAGTTTTAATTAATTATATATATTATATACCACATGATCAATAAAATATTAAATATAATAATAAAATTATATTGATATAATAACTATTACTACAAGTTAAGAATTTCTTGAATAGCTGATGACATAATGGGAGTGTTACTAAAAACAGTACCAACGAAGGTGTATGAACCCCACAGAGGATGTGTAATACATTTACAACAGCCCAAGTCCAATATCTCAAATCCCAAATATCGAAATTTGTCATCTGTTTCAAACAGTGTATTGTGTGAGTAGCATCCATAAAACTAAATGAATAGAGATGTGCAATTACTCAAGAATTGATAATTTCATCAATCTATATAGGATATCGATGAATAGTCATTTTATTAAAAGAGGATCTTCTGTTCTCTGCTCTAATTAAATGAATACTACACCACAAAATCTTGCTGAATTTAGAAAGCTTCCTTTTGTAATAAAACTCAGGAACCATTGCATCTATCTCTCATATTTATTATCCTTCAACTTACAGCTCTTCCTGAAGATGGATCAATAAAATCAGCCCAGTATCCAGCTGCTGTCAACCTACTGCATATCTCTTTAGCACTACCAACAAACTAACAATAGAACTCCACATAATTTTCATAAATGGATGAATGGATGGATGAATAGATGGATGATGGATCGACGGACGGATGGATGGATGGATGGATGGATGGATGAATAGATGGATGCATGAATGGATGGATGCATGAATAGAGGGATGGATGATGGATCGACGGACGGATGGATGGATAGATGGATGGATGGATAAATTGATAGATGGATAGATGAATGGATGGATGAATTGTAAATAGATTGATAGATAAAAAAAAAATGGGTGATGAATATATCCACTGATGAATAGACAAATGAATTTTCGAAACATCAGTGCAATTTTATACACATTAATAAAAATTCACATGAGCTAATAATTCTTCTCTTTCCTCTTCAACCTCAGGAGACCATCCAGTCATATCATTCTCGGTCTTTTCACTTAATATAATTACTCGTAACTGTCCACTCTCCACACTTACTCCAGGAAATAGCTGCATAAATTCAGCATGAAGAAAATCTGGACACTCTTGTAGCTTACATTCAACATTCCTTTTAACATCTATTTTGCTCTCTGCAATTGAAATCTCTTCCAATACTTTCTCAAATTTTTCTTCTTCGATTTTAATATTTGGTACAGTTCCTACAGCTCCTGGCAATGCAAATCCTGGTTGTAAGCCAAGCTTAGCTATTCCTGGTGGTCTACACAATGGATCTGTTAAAACAATTAGAGTGAATGAAATTAAACAGAATGACTGAAACTGAGCTCATTATAAATTCATAGTTTTATATATAATGTGTATGTGTTGTTTTAGTTACTATAACTAAAACCTCTTTTAGTAATGCATTGTGACTTTTAGTTAACTAAACCCCTTTTAGTAAGGCATTGTGA
Organism: Petrosia ficiformis; assembly: GCA_947044365.1. Lineage (NCBI taxonomy): Eukaryota > Metazoa > Porifera > Demospongiae > Haplosclerida > Petrosiidae > Petrosia > Petrosia ficiformis. Next base: position 4,763,699 of record OX345650.1, on the reverse strand, counting down.
CTTTTAGTTAACTAAACTATAACTAAATTACAAGTCCACTGCAATAACTATAACTAAAACCTCTTTTAGTAAGGCATTGTGACTTTTAGTTAACTAAACTATAACTAAATTACAAGTCTACTGCAATAACTATATATAACTAACTAAAATGGCACTTTTAGTTAGTTAACTAGAACTAAAACCCTGTTATTAAGCTTAGTTAATTAACTACAAATAAAATTGTGATAATCTAAACATAACTATAACTAAAAGTGGTCATGCATACTAAAACAACACCAGAATATACTATTACCTCAATCACTATGGTAATCACACTATACACATGGCATAACATGAAAAGTATCAATAATAACTCGGTTTAAATTAAAGTGTACACAATTTTATATTATATATAATTATATATACCTGTATCAAATATGTTATATTGTGTATGTTCACTAAGTAGTGAAGTTGTGATGTGGGTCTTAGGTGGTGATGACGAAAGGAGGGTAGGAGTTAGGGAAGAGGGTGTGGCAGATGTTGCTCGTAGGCGATGTAGGAATGTCCTTAAACTAGGTAAGTATGTCACTACACGGGAAGTGGTCCCAGACATCTAATATTAATTAAAAGGTTTTTCATTAATAACCAACTATATAAAGTATAAACATGTATAAACATACCCTGGACATTCTCTCTTCCCTTTGTCCACGTTTATGGATTTTATCCGTCTGTAAAAAGAATTGTATTGTTATGAATTGACACTGTACCACAACTGTAGAGAAGACGCACTCCAAATAATGCCCACCAGACACGCCCACAAACAAATTAACAATCTGAATTAGTACAAACCATTAATTTTAATTTAATAATAATCATAATTATTAAATGAACTACAAAGTCCACAAAGATGTGTGTGTAATTATGCAAATACTATAAAGACATAATTAGTATAATTAAATCAGTTAATTAATTAATTAATTATTAAACACAGATGTGCGGCAGCTTGTTAAGCTGAAGGAAATTTTCTTCTCATTTTTGGAATCACTTCTGGTTCTTGAGTGCATTTGACAACCAATCCAATCCTTCATACAACCCATCTCCACTAGTAGCACATGTTGCTTGGATATACCAATTTCGATTACGCAACTGATGGAGTCCCAGTTTATCTGTTACTTCTGCAGCATTCATTGCATTCGGTAAATCCTAAGAGATAGATAGTAATACGTCATGTCACTAATAAACAGAAGATCATAAGTCATGTGACACATGTATACATTATGTGACTAGTAACCAGAAGGTCATGTGACTAGTAATCAGGTCATGTGACACATGTATACAAGATACCATCTCACTGTATGTAATACTTCCATGACCCTCTAACTGTTTAGCAGTTATATGTGCATGCTGAAATATAATTCCTAGCATGATGGCAGCATACCCAAGTGACTGGGATTGTATTTCAGTAAAATAGACTGTGAACATTCTATAAGTGGATTCATAGCCGGCCTATCTTATTACCATGTAGCCAAGAAAGTTGGAAGTTACAAACTGGTCAATAACTTCCAGTATTTGAAATATAATATAATTCCTAGCATGAGAGCAATACACCATACCCACTCAAGCTTACCCACATTCCTACACTCCCATACTCATACTACAAGTGTACAAGAGTAGTATCTTAGATCACATGTACATTAGCCTTGGTGGCAATTATATGATAACTCTATTACCATAATTACAATACTAGCTGTTATGTAAGGAAACTGAAGTTATAAACTATTATTTATACATGTATAGATAATAGCTTTCAATATCTTGCAGGCACAAAACAATAACATTAGATGTGTAATATATATTGGATTTAGATTTTTTTGCTAGAGAGGAAATAACTTGACTATGCTAAGTACAATACACCTTGGGGGGGGGGGGTGGGGGGGTGGGGGGCTGCATATGCTCCCCACAATGTTTAGGCCCTCTTGAGGTTGATGTCCTTTAAAATCTTATGAATTCATTATAACTATAGTTGATTTATCATAGGGTTAATATAGCATTTCTGGACATCACTGTGGCTCCAGAAGACTCATAGCCTAGATGTTGTTGCATGTTGAAATACATTGGTTCTGAAAACTAGGCTGGAGCTTTCCCTCTACAGTATGAAACTCTGGCAGATGAATGTCAACATATTAGAGTAAAATTATAGGGGCAGCAGTTGGAATATCCTTTGCTACCCCTTTGTAAAACATTAACTCAGTATGAAAGATTTATTGATTACTTGTTTGTTAGCAAATACAAGAAGAACAGCGTCTCTTAATTCATCTTCGTTAAGCATTCTTGATAGTTCTTCTCGTGCCTCACCGACTCTTTCTCTATCATTACTATCAACCACAAATATTAAACCTAAGAGAAGAGAGACAGAAGTATTCACAATAATTGGTTCAATATAACAGTCTAAATGTTATTATCTTATCATGAGTTGTATCAATCTATCTACTATATAGTAGTCTTGCCAAGTGTTTGAAATCATCCACCCACACAAATTAATAATTATTTATTTATCACTTTGATAATAAAATTTTGGGTGATTGAAGGATTTCTTATGTACATGTGCATTTGTGAGATTCAGCAAGTGGGCTTTAATTGGAAAAACATTCTTCATAACTATATACAATTCGACAATTCTTAAAATATTAGTTGATAACATTTTCAATTACAGTAATTATGAGGACTAATTACAGAAACAGGAAACAGGTCTTACAGTTCATATGTGATTCTGCTTGCGAAAATCAATCTTATTAGATTTTCAATTTTTTCAAAACTGGTTTGTTCAATTGACAGTTGTATTATTAGCAAAACTAATAAAAACTTCAACTCTTTAAGACAAGCTCTTGTTCTACGTAGATACCAACTTTCGTTAGATTCTGGCACTAGTTGGCGGAGAAACGAGCAGTTGAACATAAGCATGTGGTAAACTTGAAATTCAAATAAGACTTACATGGTCACATACAACTAATAGTAGATGTTAAGTCAAAACAGGTAGTAATGAACAGAAATAAGTAGAAATATATATTTTATTAATGTCCAATCATCTGTTCAACAGCTGTGAAGCAAATCCAGTCACCATTGATATGTTCATGAATATATAATTATGTATAATAAGACTTCAACTATAATAACCAACATGATCCTTCTTTCCTGTCTAACTCAAACTGCACTTTACTATACACGTACATTCAGGCTATGGTATGTAAAACTAACATATATATAGGAGTTAGCCTCATTCAACTATACCTACCTATATGGAGAAGTCCTGGCAATGTTATTGGTTGTACTAAATCAGCATGCATTTTGGATTTCATTTTCATGTAACGCGATATGATTCGCTGAAAAATTGATGTATTTTTTTATTAATCACAACCTAAAAAAAATCACAAGACACTCCTCCATACATACAGATTAGGCTTAGCTGGAAACGAAACCATGTTACAAAAAAATTTTATGCCACGCCCACTAGTTAGTATTTATTTCTCTGCCTCATGAAGACATACCTTGTGTGTTCTGAAAGTAATGTCTCCATAGAGGTCTAATCTTGTCTTGACCACCTACATCCCATACAGTAAAACTAATGTTCTTGTAATCAACTGTTTCGACATTAAATCCTGGGCAAGGAGAGATTGTGATATATATATATACATGTCAGTTGTCATTACTCACCAATTGTGGGAATGGTGGTTACAATTTCGCCTAGCTTTAGTTTATACAAAATGGTGGTCTTCCCAGCAGCATCCAAACCTACCATTAAGATTCTCATCTCCTTCTTTCCGAACAAACGTTGAAATAAAGACGCAAAATTACCCATCTTTTCTCCTTAGTAAGAAAATCTTTTCGTCTCTTGTTTCGTTTCAAAGGCGGGCTATGACTAACTTCACCCACTTGGCTTTTATGTGCCCACTTCCTGTGCGCACAACTCAAAATGGCTGACCTCAAACAGGATGACTGCACTTCTGTCTCGTAACATGTGCCACGTATCACATACCAGTCAAAATCTTCAGGCCCAGTTATCAATACTGTTCACCCCTCTTATGGTCATAGAGGAGGAGTTAGAAAATGTGCATGTCTTAGTGGGTGTGATAGATGGGTGTGGCTTAAGAAAGGTGTGGCTATACACGTTTTATTTTCAGTTCCCCTAGGCCCTGATCATGATGTCAACATCCGGATAGGTATATAAATAAAATGGCTTCTGGAGATGTGAATTCAGGGCAGTTGAACTCTGAGAATAATTCAATCCAGGAGTCAATTTCAGAGAACTCTTGTTATCAAGAAATGACATTATCAGTAAATGGAGGTTGGTTAATTATATTATAATATTATTAATACTGTGTATAGTAATAAAATGACTAATTTATATATGCAACAATTGAAAATGTATTGTATTGTACTAGCAATTGAATTTATATGTGCATAGCTATATCCTGTACTATATGAATAATGTTTTTTGCAGAATTGTATGTGTTGTTTTACTGTATGCTATGTATGAATGATGGGTACTGTAACCATTTGCAATGTCAGCTCCACCTAAACAGGATATATTTCCTGTAATTGTGGCGGCTTGCCAAACTATTTAATTAAATTGATAGTGTATATACATACAGGGTTTCATAAGTTGAGGAGGGGAAAGAATCAATTCTGTGAAGCACACGGAATATGGATGTATACCGTGTTTCCTCGAATAGTGCCTGCGGGTATTATTAATTTCAGGCCCAGTAATTGAGGGCGGGTACTATTAATTTAATGCGTGCGTTAGGAGGGGCAGAACACGCCTTTCAATGTGGAAATGTTGCCTGATTGGGCAGTGCGGATACTATTTGAGGGCGGATACTATTTTCATTCAATCACTACAATAATGTGGGTACTATTTGAGGGCAGATACTATTTCATTCAATCACTACAATAGTGTGGGCACTATTTGAGGGCGGGTACTATTCGAGGAAATACGGTTTATGCTACCCCATCATATTTGTTTTGCCCTCTGATGTTGCTTCTGGGACCCAGAAGGATTGTATGTTTATAGCTAAAATGTCATAACATGCTGAGGTCTGAAATCTAGAGGGGGAAATGATACGTATATAATAATTAATTATAATTATATACATTGTTAAATCTTAATACTCGGTTACATCTATTTTATTCTTTTCACAGCTAGTGCAACAAATTACCCCATGTCATTTCCCAATCCCGAAACCAGCTCATTTCATTATCACTGTTACGAGCACCCTTTGAATCTTCTCCAAGTATTAGGACAACTATACAATGATAAAAGTCTATGTGATGTTACCTTAGTTGCGGAAGGGGAGGAGTTCATGGCTCACAGACTGATATTAGCTTCAGGTAGTCCGTATTTCTTGGCCATGTTCACAAATGCACATTTAGAGAGCACACAGAATCGTATAGTATTAAACGGTATTGAAGCAGCATCTCTGCAGGCTCTGTTAAAATTCATTTATTCATCTACTCTTGAAATTACAGAATCCAATATTCAGAGTTTACTAGGAGCTGCCTCACTACTCCAGATTACACCAGTCAAAGAAGCTTGTTGCGAGTTTTTGCGTGTTCGTTTAGACCCAGAGAACTGTTTAGGAATCTGTAGTTTTGCAGACATGCATGGCTGCACAGCACTGAGGGATATCAGCTGGCGATTTGCATTGGAACATTTCAGAGATGTGATGACCACTGAAGAGTTTTTAACAACCCCTTTCAACGTTCTACAAAATCTCATCCATTCAGAAAACCTCAATGTACAAACTGAAGAAGAGGTATTGGATGCATTACTGTACTGGTATTCCCATGATGTGTCCCTTCGACACAAATCAATGATATCCCTTCTCCAATATACTAAATTACCCCTCATTCCATTAGCTGTACTTCAAGAGAAGCTATTATCACATAAAGCACTAGCGAGTGATGAAACTTGTATGGTTTTAGTCTCACAAGCTGTGCTATTTCAGAAGGATGATGCTTCAAAGTCAATCGTAAGTAATGCTAATGATTTTAACCCTTTCATTGCTCGTAAGTCTGTCTCACAAAGTCTTCTTGTGTACGCTGTTGGAGGGGAAACGCATCCAGGTCGTTCCACTGTTGGCACAGTAGATGAATACAACCCGGCTAAAGACAGCTGGCGTCAGCTAACCTCCATGACTTGTGCCAGACGGGGAGTAGGTGTTGGTATATTGAATGGTCTTCTTTATGCCTTAGGGGGTTCAGATGGACTTCAGGCTTTACGTTTAGTTGAGTGTTACGACCCAATTAAAAATTCCTGGGCTAGAGTAGCTGATCTAAATGAAGACAGAAGCAGTGTGGCAGCTGCTGTTGTTAATGATATTCTTTATGCTATAGGTGGCTATGATGGTATAATGAATTGTCTCAGTAGTATCGAAAAATATAATCCTGAAACCAATACCTGGTCCTATGTCCGTTCCATGAATATTCCACGTAGCATGGTATCGGTTGGTGTTATTAATAATTCACTATTTGTAATAGGTGGATATGATGGGGCATCTGACTTATCATCATGTGAGATGTATACCCCAGAGACTGATAAATGGGTCACAATTGAGAGTATGCAGTCACGACGTTGCATGGCTGGAGTGGGCGTGGTCAATGGATTATTATATGCTGTTGGTGGATGTGACTGTGCACAAAGCGTCAACACTGTGGAAGTGTACGACCCAGATAAAAATCTCTGGAGTATGATATCCGAAATGTCCGAGGCTCGAAGTGGACTGGGAGTGGCTGTTGTAGGCAAAAGACTGTATGCTATAGGAGGGTATACTGGCTCTGCTTATTGCAGTTCTGTTGAATGTTTGGACCCAGAAAATAATCAATGGTCGCTTGTATCAAATATGCAATCTGGTCGCAGGAGATTTGGTTGCTGTTCATGAATCAAATTATCAGATTTTTAAATGAAAATATTTTATTTTTATCAAAGCATCTCATTGTGTGTATATATACATAATTCATAGATCTACAATTAATATATTAACAATTACAATTATTTCTAGTTGGTTTTTTTTTTCAATCCTCTTTTTTCTTGATTTGTCCAGTTGCCATGCGATAAATTGAGAAGTATGCTATACCAAGGCCAAATACGCTACACACCATCACACCTCTGTGGAATATAGTAATTATAATTGGAATCAAGAGAGAAACACAAATCCAAAAAAAAATCTGGTCCAGCTGGGATTTTAACCCGGGACCTTTTGATTACTAGTCAAATGTTCTATCAACTGAGCCACTGGGACCAGGTTGAGAAAGGGCATTACCTATGTTGCCAGTCAATATAATTTAATGAAGTTTTCATGACAGAGTATGGTACCCAGACTCCCTTGAGACTGGGTAGCCTATTTATTCACATGTGTGTCATACATGCATGCTTACCTATACAGTCTAACATCACCTTTGCCTTTTAGAAACACTGGTAGACCATCTGGTCTCTGTTAAATGAAAAAAAAAAAAAAAAATATATATATATATATATATATATAACAAAATGTACGTTAATTAATTTATAAAATGGGTGATTGGAAATATAAATGACTTATGAATTTTTATCATAAACATTTTCATACTTGGAGTGTTGTTTGTCGAGCTTTGATTTTGTTTCTAATATATGGAGACTTGAGTGTCACTCTATTTTTATAACTCTCTCTGACAAACTCCATTTTGAACTCCACCCACCTTTAAATTTATTCCAATAATCCATAAATGAAATAATATCATAATTAAAACTATGTCTCTGTACTCATAATTAGAATGTTGTATTGGAAGAAAATTATAATAGCAGGTAATTAGACAGTAAAAATGCATATGAATTACATATATATTTCTTGTAGGTGTAACTGGTTTTGCTTGTGGAAACCTATACTCGCAATGTAAAAAACATCCACATATATTATGGCCAATTTTGCAGGGTACAGCGATTGCAGGTGTGTATATAATGAAATATAATTATGCAATACTATTATTAGTTAATTACAGGTGTTGTTGGTTCTACACTGGGTTTAGGAATATCTGCGTACAGGAACCAGCCTACTCATATTTATACAATTTCACTTGGAGCAAATTTTGCAGTAACAACTTTCGTATTTCTTGGTGAGGGTAGAAAGTCATGTTCCCATACCAAATATTTGAGCATGAATCTATATATGAATTGATATACACACATGCAGGTATCCGACATTGTATTATTAAAGCTTATGATAAAACATTATTCAAATCACATGTAAATTCTATGACATCACTACACATCGTAATGAGTCATACAGACTATTTTGCCAGTTGTACGAGTGGAGGATTAACAGGAATTTTATTTTCTTTGCTATCAAGTGAGACATCTGTCATAATTGTCATAATTAATAGGACATTGACAATGATATGTATAATTATATATATATCTCATACAGCAATACTAAGTATATAACATTGATTCATTCATTAATTCTCTCCCCCTATAGTTTTACTACTAAACCTTTGTACTTTTACTACTAAATGTATGTCTCTGTAAACATTCTCTGTGGTCACATCGACACAGTTTTGAGAAACAACAGTAAACACATATTCACAGACATGCAACTTACTCAATGATTGACAGCTCATGAATGATTAATTAAGTGCTTTAAAATACAGTAACTATCAATTTTCGTCTTCATTAGTAATAATATTTTATAAATTTTCAATTGTTTATCAATATCATAGTTACCATTATATTGACTTTACGTTTTATATAGGAAGGGGAATTCGTTCTGTATTCCAAACCTGTTTTACGGGACTAATTGCAGGAATTGGAGGTCTGCTGTATGCTATGTAATGTATGTACATGTATGTATGTATGTATGTATGTATGTACGTACATATGTATGTATGTATGTATGTAATGTAATGTAATGTATGTATGTATGTAATTATGCATTTATGTATGTATGTATGTATGCATGTATGTATGTATGTATGTATGTATTTTCTATTTACAGCTCAGTATTTATACAACAGTTTTGAGTTGTGGAGAAAACATAAAGCTATTGAAATCAATTATCCTGATTTGTTTGAGAAGAAAGAAAAAGCAAAATGGACTCTAGTTTGTGTGTTTATGTGTGTACTGATGTTCATCCATTCGGTTTCTTAACAGGACCGCTTTCAAACATGGTGGTTAGGCTTCTGGCATAGGCAGTCTCGAGCAGTGAGAATTGAGGAAGATCTGATGTTACTACAGGAAGCAATTAAAGGTGAAAATAGAAGAATTGATGAGTTGGACAAGTTATTAGCAGCTAATGGAGTGGAAGAGGAGACTGACAAGAGAGAAGGGGAGGAGATGACAGGAGATGTTGAAAGAACAATGGACTGTGTTCCGTCTAGTTTTCAATCAGGATTAAGATGACAACATCTCATGTCAACATTAAGTGTACTCTATCTGTCTATCAGAATGAATTCATGTACATATGAATATACCAGATTGATCGGGAGTTGCTTAGAGCTACAGAACACATGCTCCTCAAAGAATTTCTATTTATATATTATATAAACAAAATTATGGGCACATTTTAATGTTGTTGCCACAGTTTTTGTGAGGGTGTGGCTAAAAAGGCTTCAGACACAGGTAGATGACACAAGAGAAATGTGTTTAGTTGTTGTACAACTTCCACTCTGCATGCCACATTAGTGACAGTAGTGATGTGACAATGCATATGGATACTGAAAGGGGGGGGGGGGGCTCGGCTTCCTTGCTTTATAAAGTGGGGGAGGCTCAAACCTGTTCCTTCCCACCAGAATCTCTGCCACTGCATACCCTTCCACCTATGCTTTGCTGCAAGGGTAATAAAAGCCAGCAACCTACTACAGGTCTACAAAAAATGATAAACAGATACCAATAATACAATAACTTTATTATACTCCATTTTTAACTGGAGTAATGAAATACCAATATACTGAATACTGAATATAGAATAAAATTTACAGAATTTAAACATCACGTTTATAGTAAATTGTGTTGCAAAATTAATTATAATTATATATACATATAAAAAGAAATGAGATGACGGCAAATATTCAGTCTTTAAAATTGACAACTCATTTTTCATTGGACAAAGTTTTCACATACTGTATAGTAATTACGAAGTGACAGTTTCATATACATTACCCAAAATATTCTAATTATCAATTTTTCACAGTTATAATTATTGTGAAATAAAACTGAAATTGAAATTGAAATCCTCCTAAACAAGTATGACTAGTTCATCTTCTAACAACAGACATTTGTGAACTTGTGTATATAGATATAGTTTGAGGGTCAAGAAGAGGTGGTCTAACCTCTATTGTAGGGCTAGAGGAGGTTTGTGTGCCTACAGACACTCTACTAATACCACTACTGTCACTACCATGAAATGTAAGTGACTGAGGCAAAGGGGCTTTAACCACACCAGGAGGAAGACTGAAGCTAGTTTGTCGACGATTAGGGCAGTCAGCTTCTGGACCTATTGAGGTAAGAGAGAGTTTTTATTATTATGTATAATATATATATATATTTCTTTATTATTATCTGGTAGATATATATATATATAAATTTTAAATACAGAAGAAACATAACATCATTCACATTCACCATGACCTCATAACTTCAATAACCAGCAACTTTTTACCTGCACCATTTTCATATAATTATCCTTCCTGTTCTTTTTTGTGTATGTCAAATTTCAATCCATTGCTTCATTATTGAGTTACAGTATAATCATGTATTAGCCTTATGACATTAAACTATACACTATAGTACATATAAAGTCCCCACATCTTAATTTTGAGGTCTTGTGAATGTGAATGGTTTAATTTTAATTCTTTACCATTGCTAACGTACTGAGCAGATGTCGAACGTTTCAAAACTCTTGTGCCAAACCCTATATATACAGAAATTAAATCAAAATAAATTTCTTATATCATGTGACATTTATAACATATCATGTGACAGTCACATCACACAATAAATTACCATCTTTTTCGTTGTCATCTCCACCACGAGAACTTAATCGAAATAATCTCATATCCCAACCACCAACATCAGGAGGGGCACTAGAGCTGTGTGTAAGTGAAGGCGAGCCAATACTTGGTCGGTGCTTGGAAATTTCTTCATATCTAGCCACAAGATTAGAAACAGGTGTGGTCTGCGATAAAACAGGTGCTGATTCGTGTCGTGAAATTTGATATCCTGAAACAAGCGGAAAGATTTATAAATTATAGATATTCATTAGTCTTTGATTTAATAATCTATCCCTTTACAAGAGATGGGTTTAATCATCTTTACAATTCTAAAACTAATCTCTACTAAAATTAAACTTTACTAAAACTAACCTCTACTAAAACTAAACTTTACTAAAACACTGTCACTTTTATACTAGAACTAACCTCTACTAGAACTAACCTCCACTAGAACTAACCTCTACTAAAACTAAACTTTACTAAAACACTGTCACTTTTATACTAGAACTAACCTCTACTAGAACAGAACTCTAATATATACTAAAAATTGTTTTCACTTTCATAGTAGAACTAAAATGTACTATAACTAAACTGTACTAAAACTCATTATCACTTTCATAGTAGAACTCAAATGTACTATAACTAAACTGTACTAAAACTCATTATCACTTTCATAGTAGAACTCAAATGTACTATAACTAAACTGTACTAAAACTCATTATCACTTTCATAGTAGAACTCAAATGTACTATAACTAAACTGTACTAAAACTCATTATCACTTTCATAGTAGAACTCAAATGTACTATAACTAAACTGTACTAAAACTCATTATCACTTTCATAGTAGAACTCAAATGTACTATAACTAAACTGTACTAAAACTCATTATCATTTTCATAGTAGAACTCAAATGTACTATAACTAAACTGTACTAAAACTCATTATCACTTTCATAGTAGAACTCAAATGTACTATAACTAAACTGTACTAAAACTCATTATCACTTTCATAGTAGAACTCAAATGTGCTAAAATTAAAGTCTGGTTCAACCACACACAAATATTGAAAGATGTAGTGATTACATGTATATACATGTATTCAATGCAAACCAAAGCACCAATACTTACTTGATGATATTGTACCACATGGTACCTTTTTACCATCAATAGAACCTGGAGAAGGTGTGGCTGAGCTGTTCGTAAAACTTCCAGTCGACAGTCTATTGCAAACAGATGAACCAGTTCCACTGTCAACAGAAATACGTTTAGAATTTGGCATGTTGGATTCATCAGTTTGTACACCTGGGAATGAGGGTATAGGAATGAAAAAAAATGGAATATATTAATGAAATTAGAAGAGCAGGAATGGGGTATAGGAATGGAAATAGACGAGTATAGGAATGAAACTGCAGTAGACTAGGAATGAAAATAGAGGAGAATAGGAATTAAAATAGAGGAGTATAGGAATGAAAAGAGAATAAGAATGAAACTAGAGGAGAATAGGAATGAAAATAGAGGAGTATAGGAACGAAAGGAGAGGAGTATAGGAATGAAAGATAAGAATAGGAATGAAACTAGAGGAATGAGAAGACTAACCATTTTGCACTTGATGTAAAACATTGTGGTTATTCACTTCATTTGATATATCCTTAGAGTCTGTCTCATCAGTAAGTGGTGGATAAGGTGGTGTGTCTGGATACATTTCATACTCATATCCATCAAAAAACTTTTCATATTCATGAGCTAAATAAATAATTAAATAATGTCACAGGCTATGAATATCATTAGCATTTCCTTGTCTAATTCTCGGTATTCATTCCATTGCAGTGATGTAATCAAAACACTCATTACTATAATTAAATGATACAGATACCAGTATACACCTTTTCACTGATATAATAGTATTGACGATAAAAAGCCAAAAGGATAGTGATTTAACCTCAAGCAAGGAAGTAGCTTGTATTGTGTGTAACAAAGATGACCACTATTTGGCTTGGCATGGCATGATACAGACAAGTCATATGTCATGACACACGTGACATAATTTAGAAACTCAACATTTAATAATAAATATTATTACTGTTATATATAATAGAAAAGGCTTCTGAGTTGCTATACCTGAAGAGTGTAATTTCTAATAACACAGTGATTCAATCACTAACTACCAATAGCTTGTTTATGATATAATTGTGCATCGATAATAAGCTGAATATGTAAGGACCTAGGAACATAAATAAGTTAATAGCAAAGACATACTTATTGTAAATACACACTTTAATTACATGCATAACTATATAGTGACTATATACCTGAGATTATCACTGGTTCACGTAACAACTGAAGAGCAGTAGGACGATATTTAGGATCTCTTTTTAAAACACTTTTTAGTATTTGTACTACACTTTCGTCAAGCTGTAATTCATCACAAGGTACTAGGTAGTTAAAGTTCTTTTTTTCATCGTATTGTCCAACCTTGAATAAGAGATATTAGTTAATAGTGTGTGTGTGTGTGTGAGTGTGTGTGTGTGTGTGTGTGTGTGTGTGTGTGTTGTAACATTCATACCATTACTATAACCATCTGTTGTTCTAGGTCCTGCCAATAACTCCATGGCAATTTTCCAGTCATCATTTCGATAAGCACACACATGACACTCCATATATCAGCACTAAATGATGCCAGCTGTTGTTGATGTATTACCTATGTGATAATATGAAGAGGATAATAAGCAAGAGATATTAGTTAATAGTGTGTGTGTGTGTGTGAGTGTGTGTGTGTGTGTGTGTGTGTGTGTGTGTGTTGTAACATTCATACCATTACTATAACCATCTGATTACTGACCTCAGGAGCAGAGAAATTAGGTGTGCATCCAACAAGAGAGTTATTTACCTCTAGTGCATCCATCCTTATGGCACTACCAAAGTCAGTTAGTTTCACTGTACGGCCATCATTAAATACCAATATATTCTTACCTACATGTATGGATGTATGTATATATGAACATATATGTATGTATGTATGAATGTGCGTATGTATGTATGTATGCATGTATGTACATGTACTATGTATGTACATGTACAGTATGTATGACATATATACATGTATGTATGTATGTATGTATGTATGTATGTATGTTCTTGTATCTATTTATGTATATATGTTCATGTATGTAATTATGTATGTACTGCACATCCTCATTCTTGTGGTGATCCAGTACCTTAATATGGTAGCTGAGGGTAATTACCAATTACTTTCTAGAACTAATGTTTAAGCAAAAACAAATTATGGAGAATACAACACATGACTTCCTATCACTAAGAGAGGAATGGCAACTTCTCCTAACTTGATCATACAATTTGAAAATCATGTCATTGTAATAATTCATGCATGGGACAGTGTTTCACACACATAACTAAATTAGTATACTGTATGATACACATAGACTGTGTGTGTGTCTGTCTGCCTGTGTGTGATTATATTCACAAATCACTAACATTTCAGATCTAAGTGCAGTGTGTTATGCTGATGTAGATAATGAACAGCAAATAAAATTTGTTGTAGATAGTAGACACATTGATCCACTGGTAGACCAGAACATTCATCAGTTTCAGGATCAAAAAGCATGTCATATAAGTTCCCGTCTAAAAATAAAAAAAATAAAAAAACAATAAGAGAGATAACATGTAAGTATAGCGTAATATATACACAATTCCGAGAATTAAACTGACAGTACAGACATCACAAATGATTTTGTAAAAACAATTATTATAATATGAAATATTGGCTGTACACCGCACTCTACTTGTCTAGCTAATTTATATTATGACTAGTTGATGAGAAAATTATCACTTGGAAAATCACTATAATATACATTTTGTTAAGCAAACAAAATTTGATATCAAGGAAGACCCACTATAAGTTGATCAAAATAACTAATAGAAATTTTGTAAGCTCTATGTACAAAATAGGTCAATAGCGAACAATTATTTTTCAAATGATTAATTTTAACATCTATGTTCATGCAGAGTACACTTACTAGTAGCACATTCCATTAGCATTTTACACATTTCTCCCTGGATAGCTTCTGGACCGTAGTCATCCACCAATGATCCGAAATATCTTGTGATGTGTCCATGAGGACCAATGCTATTTAACATGTCACATTCTTTCGCCATGGTTGTTGTTTTATCTTCAGTAGATTGGTTATTACATTTTATAGCAAAAAGAGTCTCTTTGCGTATGTCATGACAAGCATAGACCATACCAAAACCACCTTCACCTAACAAATCATTATCAACACGATTATAATTTCGTCTTTCGTAATAGCATCCATCTGGACCTATTTCAAGATGTTCCTGTAATGAAAAGTTTAGTGAATGAGCTGAAAAATGGGACAGTGCAACCAAATACTGGGAGAGGAGGGGAAACCCCTTATATATATATATATATATATATATATATATATATATATAATTATATGAATGTACCTAGTTTTGATTGTACCAGGCATGACCACTACTAATTTTATAGCATTTTAAAATTGATTTTGCTGATGATGACATAATGACTATTTGGGAAAACATTAGTGATTGAATATCCCATTATGAATCTTTGATGATGATTTTAAACACCATGACTTACTCTAGACAATGGATGAAGCATTCGTTGTGCAGGAAATAAGTGATGCTGAGTATCCTGTTCTCCTGGTGCAATATCTTCCTGTGTAACACAATTGTGCCTTTCTGAATCCACAGGCTCTGGAACAATTTCTTGTAAAATTTTGTCTGCCTTTTCTTGTATATACTGTTGATATACATCAGGTATACTACTTAGGCTAATCTCAGGTAGGTCATTAAGATGTTTCAAAAATATTGGGGTTACTGGAGTGGAGATTGTATGACCACTTCCACTATGAGTGGGCATACTGGGTGGAAGTGTGGTAGGTCGTGGTCGAAGATTATCCTGGCTGTTGCTTCTTTGTGGGAATGGATGAGATATGCCTGTTTCATTAGTTATGCGATCTTCTGGCTGTTTGAAAGATAAAAAAAGTATATTAACTGAATCAGCGATGTCATTCCCTCATTGCATATTCTTTGATGTGAAAACTAATAATTTTTCTGTTGGAACAAATGATTTTGATGATCATTCTCGACAAATATGTACCGAATGATGCAAAATTGTATGTAAACACTAATCTCACCGTTCAACAACTAAATGTAAGAATTGATAATCATATATTTTTAAAAAACAACAAAATTACAGGTACACTAACAAACTATCGTGTTTATTTGTCTAGCAAACCAATAGGTTCCTAATGTATGATGATCTGTTCCTTATTAGCTAATGCTATTATTGTACTTCAAAAAGAACAAAGATAGTTGTCACTTTGGAATCACGAAATTATATTACATTTATATAGTCTCATATGGTATAAGAATTATGTTAGGAGTACTGACATTGTTAGGGTTATATTAGGATGTGTTTATAATTACCAACCACAACACACTTCAATGAAACTCTACACGTTTGTTCTTTCTCCATCATTTTAATAACAATCTAATTATACAACAATCAATGACTTTTAGGAGGAGGTTCTTTAATTTCCTTCATGAACAGTAGATCCAAAATGATAACTACTTATTCCCTGAACAGAAACACAAAATATTTTATAAATAGTAACTGCTTTGTCATTGTATTCCATTCGGTAATTTTTACTTGCAGTTTGGGAATGGGTAAAAAACACACAAAAATATCTTGTGTGGTTTTGTTGTGTTTTTTAGCAAACAGGACACATTAAAACGTATAGCTCGCCCAAGGCTGTAGGCAATTTCCCAAATTATTTTCTCATATTGTTTCCTACGTACACAATAATGTCACAAGTAAATTTTTTGTCTAATAAAAAATAAATGGGTCAATGAATATAATTTATAACAGGCATGAAAATCCATCATGTATTTGGTACATAAGATTCAGTTGAAATCTCAAGTGAATGGGTTACTGAAATGTAAAACCAGTCTCATATTATATTATTATATTAAATATAATAATATATATATATATATATATATATATAATATAAATTATGCATTTCATTACATCAAATTTTAATGTTTTACTCACCTTTGGGAAGCGTGATCGCACTGTTTCATCACCTTCCATACTGTAAGTACTCTCCATTATGGGAGTAAGAGCGCCAACACCTGCTCTATCACACTGTAATGGTGTAACTGGCGTTGGATCATCTGAAATACCAATGTCAGTCTTCGTCTCGTTTGCCATGTCGCCAAACGTTCTGGAGCCGTTCAGTATGAGTGAGAGAGCTATAAATAGGTAAGTTGTTACTGATTTTAGATCAGGAAGGGAATTTTTGTTATAAGGGACCGTCCAACACCTAAAGAGAAAATTTGCGCAGCTCAATCAGTGAATATTGATGACGAATTTAGAAGCATTCACATTATAATCAATTACAATTATTACGTCACTATGACAAATTGTGACTCATAACTGTTTCTCTTTATTAAATTTTATAAGGGGGGATTACAAAAAGACAGTACAAAATGAACACATAAACAATGATTATTTTCTTTTAGTCACAAGAAAATAATATAGCAACAGTTTGATTAAGGGTTCATTCTACCAAAATCGTTGCTGGCTTGTAATATACAAGGCCGCTGGAAGACAACGTTGGCCATCTGGAAAGGGGACAAGCATGAAATGAGATCGACACTCTCGAGCAGCTACTTCAGTAATACTGACAGGAGTATTATTTCCATTACAATGAAGAACAGCCCAAATCTGAGCCACAGCTGCAGGTACCTATAGATAGTGACGAAAAATACAAATAGATTTCGTATTAGATAGAACAACACAGTACTCACCACACCAGCCATCACTTGAAGAGCATGGCTAACTGGTTCATGTTCAACACAATACACAGTATACTGGAAACCTGTCACTGTCAAGTCCACTTGGAGTTTACAAATACGTCTTTCTCCAAGTACTCGAGCAACCATTGCCATATTCCTCACACACTCAGTGGGTGATGAAACAAGCTGCTCAAAGGTGGTAAAAATATTGAGTAACTGTGGCGACACCTGAAAAATTTAAACAATGTGAATATATTTTGCCATCTTCTTCATTCATACATACACACATACCCAAGTCATATCTCTTTGAAGATATGGTTTAAGTAGTGCGTTGTACATCTGTGCAAGTACACGACAGTCCTCAGACCTGGGATTACGCATCTCTCTGCTATCAGCATATTCCTATATTGATGAGTTAGATAAATACAGTTTTTAACTGCCTATTAACCAACCCTACCTTCTGTATTGCAAGAGAGCTGTTGAAGTCTACATAAAGATACACATGCATGCGAGAATCCACCCAAACTTGAAAGCTTCCCCAAAAACAAAGCTCATTAGGACCCTTGAACAGGACAACTAGAGTATTAACAATTTGTTGGAGAATCAATGCTCTGTTTGGGATATCACATGACTCGGCATTCTGAGTCATCCATTCATCTAGAGTAATACCTACATGTAAAAAGAAAAATGAATAAAACAGTAAAATTTTGCCAATTTTTTCTTTCACTAACAGTTTTTTGGCATGGAAAAGCAGAGACTTGGGTTCATTTGCCCGATATCAAGATGGCAGAGGTGAGCTACCTTTTTTACAGCAACAGGTAATTCAGCTTGATTACTGTTGCGCAGCAACTCCTGGTATTGTAAATAAACTGTATGGCAATGTTGAAGAGCTTGGTGAGCAATTTTGCTTTTCTCATGTGGTAGGTGGCGTATGACCGACAGCTCAATAACTCGGCGATCAGAATGTGTAAACATCTTGGTGTTGAAAAAATCAATAGAAGGAGTACGACGCTGTGATGTGGTCATTGAAGGTTGCTGGTATGCTGTATCCATGGAGACTTGAGTTGGCATACGAATAGGTGTTTGTGACAAAAGACTGTTATGAGAGTACGATGGAACAGTTGGCTGAGGTGGTACAAGAGTAGTTGATGTTGAAAAACCTGGATTGTTCATCATTTGCTGTATCTCAATAAGCGTAGCCATTTCGGACTGATCTGATGTTGATATATTGACAGATGGTGAGTTATTGATTGTGCTACTTGGAGTGGAAGGATTAATCATCATGTTATTGGGAGTAGAGGGCATAAATGAATAGGACGGTGTCATCGGACCTGGTGTCATTGGAGCTGGTGTTGAAGGAACAGGATCTGAAGGCTCCTCGGAAACTAGATTGGCACTGGGATCTCGATTAAAGCCACTCATGTTTAAATACTGCCCATCAATAACAAAATCAGTAAGCGGGCCATTACGAAAAATATCTTGAGCAATATCTTGAGCAAGTTCGTCCATGTCAAGATATTCAAAGGGATCAAATTCCTCATCATAGTGACTTGGAATTAAGTCCATGGTACGTGGACGTTGGTTCCAAGGGTCATCATCATCGTCGCCACTTCCTCCCCCAATACCCAAAAATCCACCTGCACCGGTGACCCAAGAACTCTGCATGCCACCACCACTAGCATATGAAGAACTGCTGCCGTAGGTACCACCACCCGAAGTCCCATTTGTTTTTCCAGTAGCACCTCCAGGACACTCTTTGAAATACTTTTTATTTGACTCCAACAGGAAGTTGTAAAGCTGTTGCATTGCTCCTGCTCCGTCACAAAATCGAGTAACATTCTTATTCAGTAGATTACCCGGAATAGTAAGTGGTTGGTCGAGTCGAGACACAGCTCGCACATACGAATCATCGGTATCTGAAAATGCAGTCATATCTGTCGAGTTTCGCAGAGGCAGTGTTGAGTCGGTAAAAACAGTATTTTTGTTGCGAATGACAAAACCATGAGTTGGATTCTGGCTATCAAGCTTTGAAGGCAGTATTAGTGAGCATCCACCTGGTACTGATGGAAGACCTGATTGAACACTGACACATTCATACACTACATTAGCTTTTCTACATGTTAGAAAGCAAAAAAAAAAAGAAATATGTAAATTATCATTACAAAATATAAATACAATAATTATATATATATATATATATATATATATATATATTAGATCTAGAAATGGATTTATAACTCACCCAAAGGCTAGTACTTGCTGCTGCCTTGAAATGTCAGAACACACTTCTGAAACTACTGCGCTATCACCTAATAAAACGTACAAAAAAATGACATCATAAAAATTAGTCCGCCATGTTTTAATCTGAAACAATTAGCTCTTCGCAACTCTTTCTTTCTTACATTGTGTTAATTATAGTTTATAAAAACAATTTAGATTTAATTTCTCACCTTTTACCATCTTGTTTGTAAGTTTGCTTGGATTTAATATTGACAAAGAAGGCCACTAACCGAGACTATTCAACCACTTTCTTCTGGATTTCCCAATAAACATTACATCATACACTGTACATTCCCGTATTATACTCCGTATTCTCTCTGGTGACTAATTAACCACTAATAATCGTTGGGGCTGCCTCTTGGCTGTTGGCACAGCTTATAAAGACCATTTACTGACACCGCTGGCATCCTTTTCTCTGCTCATAAGAGTTGCTAGTCTTTGTTGTTCTGTTATTTCATTCCTAAGAATTTCGTATTGGAAAAACTCATGTCGTACGAAGAAGTGGAACGATTGGTTCGAAAAGAGCCGATTGAAGATTTCTATGTTATAGGTCAAGAATTGGGCAGGTGAGGTATTCATAATCATCTAAGAGTGGAACTCAAAGTTTATGCTGTAATATTATGTAATAGTATGTAACTATATTCTATTTCTTATATATATTCAGAGGGAAATTTGCTATTGTAAAAAAATGCACAGAGAAATCCACTGGAAATCATTATGCAGCCAAGTATCTGAGGAAGCGTCGTGGAGGGAAGGCCTGTAGGAGTGACATTATTGTTGAGATTGATGTAATGCGACAATCAATGCCTCATCACAGAATTGTAAAACTCCATGAAGTTTTTGAATCTCAACGTGAAATGATTATCATCATTGAACTGTGAGTATCTCATCTTCATCCTCTCCCTCTCTCCCTATCTTTGCATTCTTCCTCCTCAATGTATTCATAACCCATGTAATATGTAATGATTGATGAATTAACAATGCTATTGATATTTTCACTGTAACACTAACAAGACAAGGTGAGAATCACGGCTGAATGATACAGTGCTATTAGTAGTAATAATAGTCATCAAAATACATCCTAGTATATTATTAACAGTCATAATACCACCCCTATATGTACAGTAATACATGATACATCGTGATAGACTGAGACAGTTTGTACTTAATGATGTGTTGAAGTTGCACATAGTAAGTTGATATAGCTGGTTAGACCAAAGCGTGACATCATCATTGTCGTGCTTGTGGTCTCATAATAAGCATTGTGATCATTCTTCCATGTTAGTTTGATCTGTATGATCATATTATCCAAATAGAGTGACACCATAACTTGAAATCTATTAATCTCATTATGATATCATACTCCTACACTTGTTATTGAATATTTCTAGTCCTTACTTGCTCATTTGAAAATCCAATCTTCTACCTGGCCATTCTTACTAAAAGTCATTCACATTCACCATGACCTCAGAAAAATGTTCATAACTTTAGTTTGGAATGACCAACAATCTCTATACCTACACTATTTTCATATAATTATCTTTCCTGCTCTTTTTTGTGTATGTCAAATTTCAATCCATTGCTTCATTATTGAGTTACAGTATAATCAACCTTATGACATTAAACTATATACTACATGTGTATGTTACATTTTGAGGTCTGTATTCTGTCTATAGTGCTACAGGAGGTGAATTATTCAGAATGATAGCTGTCGATCCATTACCTGAAGAGAAGGCAAAATATGTTGTTTGGGAACTACTTGAGGGAGTTCAACATTTACATGCAATGAACATTGTGCATCTAGACCTCAAAGTAAGTTAATGCATTGAAGCCTTACAGTGCCTTATTTTAATTAATTGCTTTTTAATATTTTTTGGGATATATAATTAGTAGTTAATTACACATGCATATAAGTATAACTAAAACTGGTTTGAGTGAAGTGTTGTGAATTTCAATTAACTAAAATAATCATAGTACTAAAATATGAAATTGGTCAATAGCGGACACTATCGGCAAACCAAATCTTTTAGTAAGCCTAATCTTTAATACAGTGACTACATTTTGAGAAACTAGTCATACTACAACTAACAGTCATTTTTGTTGTACTAAAACATCATTAATTGTCAACATCAATGTTATGAGCTTGTATTCACTCACTCTCTCTTACTGTCATCAATATATTCATTAATAACATTCATGGATAGTTGACTTGCAGTAATGTTTGGTATTTGTGGAATGCTTCACGATGAATTATGATGAATTCAATTTAGTATTAAAAATAAATAATATTGTGTCATCATATTTCTCCTAAAGGACACTACTCACTATGGTATATATTTATGCTTAATAATTTATAAAGCCATTGTGGATAAAACCACAATTATCAGTTAACCATGGTAGATTAGTTATTGATACGATGAGTTTTGATAAATTCAATTTAGTACTTAAAAATAAATAATATTTTGTCATCATATTTCTCCCAAACGACACTACTCACTATGGTATATATTTATGCTTAATAATTTATAAAGCCATTGTGGATAAAACCACAATTATCAGTTAACCATGGTAGATTAGTTATTGATACGATGAGTTTTGATAAATTCAATTTAGTACTTAAAAATAAATAATATTTTGTCATCATATTTCTCCTAAAGGACACTACTCACTATGGTATATATTTATGCTTAATAATTTATAAAGCCATTGTAGTATTTTGTGGGTAAAACCATAATTATGAGAGTGAACCATGGTAGATTAGTTATTGGCCTGTTTGTTTGTGGTTACATTTGTCAAACTTGGAACTCATTTTTAAAAGACTTTTGTCGAGTTTAGTATCAGTAAATCATCACATATACCACCTTATTTTTGTACATCAGAGTTTTTGATACTTTTTGAAGCATGGGGCCGAATTGGCTCAACAATGGTTATTGTGTGCGCCATTGGGAATACATCTTGAGCCAATTAACGAAGAGTTAATGCTGTTAGTGATACTATAATCATAATTAACTGCGCCAGTGACACTAAGAGAGAAGTGTACAGTACCAAATGAGAAGTTCTTTGGACCAATGGTGCGCCATATGAGCTTATCAAAAACACTGATGTGCATTTAAGTGTGGTTTCAATAGCTGTTTAGAATACCGTATAATTATCTTGTAATTCAAGTTTCAAGAATGATAATCAAATCTTGTAGTGGAATTTGTAAACAGATACTGTTTTTAAAAAGCAGATTGTAAAATAATTTCAAGAATCTGCATATTTAAGATGTCATGAAGTTACTAAATATTATGGGCTGGACTCTACTGTAGGGCCATCCCTATGATTGCTTTCCAGAGAATTGAATTTATATATATTTATATGTTTGTATCATATACGCATTATATACATAGTTAAGGAAGCTGTCTCATACCGGGGCTCTCTAACTAAATGCATGGTGCACAAAAGAATGTATACTTGAGATACAGGTCCGCATGTAGTTTAGCAATAACTGTTGTATCTAGTACAGAAACATTATAAAAATGATGCACGAATCCTTTGACAAGTAAGATAGGTTGTTTGATTTCAGCTATGATTTAGAATGCTTCGGTTTCATCAAAGATCTGTGTACTTGGACTGAAGTTACAGTTCTAAAGAACCAAGTATATAGTATATACGTATGTATGGTTTAGAACCTTGAAGAGGCAAGCACTTCCAGCTTCAAGAATCTGTGTACAAGACTGGAGTTACAGTTCTTAAAGACCCTAATATTCAGAGTACACAGAAAGGTAGTGCTATCAGCAATGAGTGTAGTTGTCACAAAGCAATCATAAGATGCTTTTGTCTCAAAGCAATTGATATTCATTTATGGGAGATGTTACTAAATAAACGATGTGAATGTTTGACAGGATAGAAGAACAATGTACTAATATTGTATTACTTACATGTGTATATACTCATTGTATTTCTTAATTTGAGTCATTTTAGATAGTTCAGTTTGGGTATTAGTTACTAGTATCGTGATATGTAATATGACGTATGAATAGCTAACTGAATTTGATATCAATATAATCCACTTGGATATAGATTTAATTATGATTATTAGAGAATTTTAATTTTAATACTTTCGCGATTTACAACTTTACAATTCATAGGAAATGATCAAACTTGTACTTATGCCATTATTCGGCCAATTTTTTTTTTCTGGATGCCAACTAAATTTGGTCTCCTAATATTGCTTATGACATTAAACTATACACTATAGTACATATACGTTATTGAGTTACAGTATAATAATTAGTGATGTGCTATACATATCAATATATCAAAATATTATTTCAAATATCGTGATACTGTATCGTATCGTGATTTTTTTGGCAGCGATACACAATACTATTATTTAGTTGTATCGCACATCCCTAATAATCATGTATTAACCTTATGACATTAAACTATACACTATATTACATATAAGTTATTGAGTTACAGTATAATCTTATGACATTAAACTATACACTATAGTACATATAAAGTCACCACATTTGGTCATTGTGAATATGAACAGACTTTAGATATCTAATCTATGTGTGATCTTTAGAAAAATGACTGAATATATACTGATTGTGTGAATTTAAGGGCCCATCCTATAAATTGAAATTGCTACATGTACAAACATGTTATTCACATGTATTCTAAATCTCAGGCTATGAATAATTAATATTTTAATAAAGTGAAAATCAAATTCACTTTAAAAATGGTGTGAGTATTATAGTGTTTTTTTTAAACAACTAACACCTGTGATTGAGTTCACACATCTTTTAGGGACTCATTGCATGTTTGTGTGTGTATTTGTATGTATGCACTACTTTGTGTTATCATTGGTGTGTCCATGTGTCCATGTATGTGTTTATATAGGTGTGTGTGTGCATTTGTGTTTATATGTTTTATAATTATAATATTTAATATATAATTATATAATGTACAGGATTGTGTATTATGTGTAGTTTAGCATTAGTTCCTTTCAGGACTGTAATACACATATAACTACATAACTAACTTAATAAATGGCCAATCTTTCATTTCTTTGTCATTCACTCACCTCGTGTGTCTTAAAATTGGAATTCTAAAATGAAAACAATAATTAAGAATTCACACAATGTATGTGATCACCATGGCAACAACATTCTTATTTAATTAAAGATTACCTAGTTAGTCTTTCAGCTACATGTATATGCCATATTCTTCAACACAAAGCCTATAAATATATAGAAGATGGTATATGTCTAAATTCTTTAAATAGATTGAATCCTGTGTTAATGAGGACAGTTGATATTACATTAGCTAATGAAGCTAAATAATTTATACCACCTGTTATCAAGAATTAATAATGTTTACATTTTTTATTAGCTTAATATCCTTGCTACTTTGGGATGTTTTTACTGCTGTATGATTGGATTCTTCGTGTAGAACTCATTTATGATTATTTATCTATCTATCCACTTAGTCATCTATCTATCCATCGGTTCTATCCACTCATCCACTTATTTATCTGTTTGTCTATGCGCTTGTTCATCTACATGCAATCATTAATTGACTTAGCCATCCATCCATTGATATTCATTCTATCACCACTTCATCCAGTCCACCCATCTTTCCTCTCTCACTTATCCATCAACTCACTTGTCATTCATCTATCTATCCATCCATTCATCTATCCATCCATCCATTCCATCCATCCATCCATCCATCTATCCATCCCTTCATCTATCCATCCATCCATTCTTTATCCATCCATCTATCTG
The DNA here is from genome assembly GCA_947044365.1 of Petrosia ficiformis. Taxonomy (NCBI): domain Eukaryota; kingdom Metazoa; phylum Porifera; class Demospongiae; order Haplosclerida; family Petrosiidae; genus Petrosia; species Petrosia ficiformis. Next base: position 4,737,783 of record OX345650.1, on the reverse strand, counting down.
TTCATCCATCCGATCATCAATTTATCTATTCATCCATCCATTCATTCCATCCATCCATCCATCTATCCATCCCTTCATCTATCCATCCATCCATTCTTTATCCATCCATCCATCTATCTGTTCATCCATCCGATCATCAATTTATCTGTTCATCCATCCATTCATCTATCCATCCATCCACTCATTCATCAATCCATCTTTTCATCTATCTATCCATTCATACATTTATCCATATAAGATAAATTATCTACATGTATTTACAAATTGTCTTCAAATAAGGAAATGTTTGTTTCATAAAGCAACGTGTAATATCTTAAATCATTAATAATAAGATATCCTGTCATATTCAAAATAGACTGCATACTCAATTACATGGAGCAATTCCCACAAATAATTTTGGTCAGTCACTCCTTTAATTACTCCTTTAATTACTCACTATTCTGCTATTCTGTACATGAAGTTTGGTATCCAGGAAAAGATACATAATTAGTCTTCTTAGATACCAAGTGTTTTTTAGCCTGGTATGAAATGGCTGAGAAGTTAGTAATTAAAAAAGCATTTGACAAATTCACTTTTGGAATATTAGGTCACATTATGACATATCAATAACATCCTGAAAGTGAAATATAATACTATCTCTCTCTCCCACACACCTATCTCTCTCTCTCTCTCTCTCTCTCTCTCTCTCTCTCTCTCTCTCTCTCTCTCTCTCTCTCTAGCCTGAAAATATTCTTCTCTATCGCAAAGGACAATTAGACATTAAAATAGCTGATTTTGGTCTGGCAATGCAAATCACACCTGGACAACAGATTAGAACACTTGTAGGAACCGCTGAATATGTTGGTAAGTAATGATTATAATATAATTACTGACCTTCATACTGTTGGAAAACCACAGTGTCTATTTATACCA
>OX345650.1:4709371-4729371 GCA_947044365.1 Petrosia ficiformis | reverse complement strand
CTGGCCCTCTATGCAGTGCCAAATAAGAAGCTCTTTGGGCACCATATGAGCATCAAACTGGTCTGTGTCTGTGTGTGAGTGCGTCTGCAACTTCTTACGTAGTCTCCTGTGCTCCAGTGAGCTCCATTGACTTAGTGGTTAAGACTGGTAATCTGAGTTCAAATCTCAACTGATCTGTAGTTAACTTGTAATTTACATCCTACTAGTCTTAACTGCCATGTGTACAACACTGTGTGTTCATTGTATTAATATATGAATTGTAATTCTTTCTTGTAGTGAGCGTATTTCAGCATCAAAATGTTTACAACATCCATGGATGAGATCCTGTAATCCCACACCTTTAGTACAAAATCCTCAAACCCAAACCCAGACACAGACCCAGACCCAGAATCAGGAGGGTCTTAATAGTTCTACAAGTTCTTTAGACTCTGCTCTTTGGATAGACACCCCGTCTTCTCAAGAACAGTCTCCTAGTTCTAGTGCTTCTTCCTCTTTTGCCCCTCGTCCCACAGGAAAGGGAGGTAGTGAAGAGGAACTCACCACACAACACGAAGATATCAGTAAACAACTAAAAGAAAAAGTTTCAAAGCTGTGTACTGAAATGCAGAAAGCAGAGCTTGAATCTACCGAGGGCATTATTCATACACCTTTAGATGGATCCGCAAGCTCTATCAGTAGCAACGACAGTGGACACACTCTGAAGGGTGAAGAAGAAGATGGAGGTGTGTTTATACCTTCATCTATTCAACCATCAACCCCTTCGCCACCTCCAGTGGACACAGATAATCATGCGAAACGTACTCAATCATCTTCGGATGAGGGGAGAAGTTTTAGTCGTCCCGCTTCTGCATTACGGGTAACAACACCTATTCAAGGAGATGTAGTTTCGCTGGCACCAGAAACTATTGAAAAACTCAAAAAACTTGAAAGACTCAAACAGCGAAAACGAGAGGAAAAAGCAGCACTGGAAAACGAAAAGCTGTTGGAGCAACCACGCAAAACATCTCTTCCTGTTTTGAGCAATGATGCAAGCACAAAACCAAATGACAGAAAATTGAGTAGTCCATTTCCAAGTACCAGACCGAGACCCAAGTCACCTCAACTTTCTGAACTACTTGAGAATGAGCCTGATAAAACTCCTCACTCTGAAGATCGCAGTGAGAAAGTTCCATTTGTTAATGATGTAAATAGAACTAAAACTACCGTATCAAATGTTTCAGTGTCTCCAAATTCTGAAAAGAAAATGTCAGATAGATCTGTATCACCTATTAAAGAGACAACTCGTTCTCCTTCCCCTCAACCCAGCAAAAATTCAAATGTTTCAGTCTCTCCAAATTTTGAAAAGAAAATGTCAGATAGATCTGTATCGCCTATCAAAGAGACTATTCGTTCTCCTTCCCCTCGATCCACCATAAATTCTGAAAAGAAAATGTCAGATAGATCTGTATCTCCTATAAAAAAGACTATTTCTCCTGTATTCATCAAAAATTCAGATGTTTTGGTCTCTGAAAAGAAAATGTCAGATAGATCTGTATCATCTATCAAAGAGACCACACGTTCTCCTTCCCCTCAACCCATCAAAAATTCAGTTACCCTAACCTCATCAAGATATGATAGGTCACCATCTCCCAAATCGATGACTGACCAGTCATTAAAGAAAACGCCTGAAATAGTTGAATTATCTGCATCACCTTCATCAAAGAACACTCGTTCCACTTCCCCAACTTCGATTGCATTCAGAGTAAAGTCATACTCACCCCAGCCGATGGTCGAAAATTTTGGAACACGAGTAACGAAATCAAATTCTCCAGTAACGAAATCATCTTCAACTAACAGAAGTGGCGTAATGTTGCGTAATAAAGGTGCGAAAAAGGAAACTAGAGCATCATGGCGAGAGACACCTCATATTGATCCTGATGCCATTACTGCTCTCTTGAATTTAGGTAAAGAGGATGATATCAATGATGAAGTTGAACTGTCGTTAAACACACTAGAAACGTGTATCGAGGAGAAAGAACCACGCTCACATAGTCCAGGGAGTGGGAAAAACTCGCCTTATATGGTAAAGAAAGAACCTCACTCACATAGTCCAGTGAGTGGGAAAGACTCGCCTTATATGGTAAAGAAAGAACCTCACTCACATAGTCCAGTGAGTGGGAAAGACTCGCCTTATATGGTAAAGAAAGAACCTCACTCACATAGTCCAGTGAGTGGGAAAGACTCGCCTTATATACCAAAAAAAAGTGATAAAACTGATGGCAGTAACCACCAAGAACGCAATACCCCAATTTTGAAAAAAGGTGGAATTTCTGAGCCAAACATACACAGAAAGGACAGTCCCAAAAGAGTAATAATAATAGAAGAGTCAAATAATCGAACAAGACATGATTCACATGATGGCAGTCCATTGAGCAGCCGGAGTGAAAGTAGAGACTCAAGTCCAGTCAAACATGCTAAGCTTTTGTTACTTCAGAAATCCATGACCATGTCACGATCCACTCCCGATCTTACTGCTCTTATGGGTACAAATAAATCTCGTAAGCTTGTAAGTCGCGAGGAGTCGTATGTAACAGGTGGACACTCTTCTCATAAAGACATTAGTAGTTCTCGTACTAGTGGATTGCGTAATTCTTTATTTGGGAGACCTATTACTCGCAGTATGACTATATCTGGACGCAGTAATAAGAGGAGTCCAGTTCATGTCAGAGATAAAAATAAGTTGAGAAATTAGAGAGCTGTGGAGTTATGTTAATAAATTATGTGAAATCTAATTTCTTAAATCACGTGTATTATATCGTTGCTATGACAATACTAAATGTATGAATAATTAATGTTATAATTAATAGTTATGTTGTATATATGAAATATTGTTGTATTATAATTAATTTCCACTTTTCAAACCCTGCTACCATTCTTTGTAAATACTTGTTGTCAATTGGTTAATTAAAACATTTGTTAATTTATTTATGCTATCATATTTTATCTCATTTCAATTCCATCTACCTGGGATTTATATTTTATTTTAATCCCAGCCTCATTCCAACCATACCTATGTAGTCCAGGAATGAGACCACAGTTACTACAATTGAAAATAAAATTTTCATTCACGTCTCATTCCAATTCCATCCACCTGTGCAGTCTGGGAATGAGTATATTATATATTTTATTTTAATCCCAGTCTCATTCCAACCTTACATGTGAAGTCCAGGAATGACACCACAGTTAGTAGAGAAAAATTTTAATCCCAGTTGGTTTCAAGCTGATGTATATATAGATCAAATGTTAAACACTGTATCATGTATACTAATGAGTGAAGCAGTGCATACAAACTTCAAGAAACATTTCAAAAATTATTAAAATATATTTGAGGAAAAAAGAAACAAGTTGAGAGTAGTTAAATGTGATTTACTGTATGTAGTGAATATTGTTACTCATTTAATAGTGCGTTGATTCCAAATTGTTGTTCAGCAAGCGTTTGTTCAACTTTTTGATATGCTTTCTCAAGTTCATGATCTTCATCACTAGAGTTATCAGGTTTTTCATACTGTCTCTCCCACTTACTTCGTCCCTCTCCAGTTTCTTGGTGAGTAACATTTATCGAGATATTTTCACTCCCTGATGACTTTCTTCTGCTAATATCTTCTTCACGCCCAGGTATTGAGGATTTATCACTTTTGTCCTTGTCACCATGACGACGATCACTATAATCTTTGTCCTCTCTTCCTTTTCTAATAGGACTTTGAGATTTGCTTGTCTGTGAGCGATGTCGTTTTCTTTCGCTACTTGCCAGTGAGGTTTTCCTAGTTGGAGATCTTGAAACATTCCTTTCAGATTCTCTTCGGCTTCGTCTCTGTCTTTCTCTACTTGGACTGGTAGATCGAGATCTGGAACGAGGCCTATAGTTTCGGTTCCTGTATGGTGGTGATCTGTGACGGTAACGATCCAGATATGGCGATCGACTTCGACGGCGACTTCCAAATCTCTCCCTGTTTGAATGCTCTCTCGATCCTCTATCAGTTGGAGGAGGAGTTCTGTATCTCTGAGCGAAACGATATGTGTATGTATGTATGTTGTATGTATGTATCTATCATGTATGTTGTATGTATGTATGTATGTATGTATGTATGTTGTATGTATGTATGTATCATGTATGTATGTATGTTGTATGTATGTATGTATGTATGTATGTTGTATGTATGCATGCATGTATGTATGTATGTATGTATGTATGTATGTATGTTGTATGTATGTATGTATGTATGTATGTATGTTGTATGTATGTATGTAACTATGTATGCATGTATGTACATGTATACATGTATGCATGCATGTACATGTATGTAACTATGTTTGTAAATTATGGATGTACATGTATTTAACCAAGTACAATACATATATACACAATGTATGAAGTACATCGAGACTAATGTTCATTATACACACACATACACACATACACGCTATTCTCACCATGAATCCACGACCTTTCAAAGTTCTACCTGACTGAGATACCTGAAAAAAGGCATATTTTATATTCTTTATATAATTCTTATTAAAAACAAGAATTACCTTCACATCTCTTGACACAGGCACCCTCTGACTTGACAGTTGACTACAAAATACCATACATACATGTAAATTAGGTTGTTTTAGTATGACCACTTTTAGTTATAGTTATAGTATGCCTAGTTTATCAAACGTTTAGTTATAGTTGATTAACTACTTATTAGTTTTAGTTGACTAACAAAAGTATCTTTCATTTACCATTTTTCAGTTACAGATACTGCAATAGGCTTGTAATATAATCGAGTTAGCTAAAAGTTATAAATAACTAAAATACCATAAATGAATATTAAGTTAATTAGAAAGTGTGCATTGAAATATAATCCCTAGCACGTGGGTGGCATAGCATGTCTGAGGGATCATATATCAGTAAACATATATACATGTACATATAAATGATTTATACAATCCCTAGCACATGGGCGGCACAGTGCAGTACAGAATGTCTGGGTGACATATATCATATATCAGTAAACATATATACATGTATATACATGTACATATAAATGATTTATACAATCCCTAGCACATGGGCGGCACAGTGCAGTACAGAATGTCTGGGTGACATATATCATATATCAGTAAACATATATACATGTATATACATGTACATATATACATGTATATACATGTATATACATGTACATATATACATGTATATACATGTACATATATACATGTATATACACGTACATATAAATGATTTATACAATCCCTAGTACGTGGGCGGCACAGTGCAGTACAGAATGTATGAGTGAATAGGATCATATTCCTGTGAACTAATAATTACTGTAACACATGTACATGAATATACATACATGTATTGATTTATAGTCTTTTATTATGTGTGATACCTCTACTACAGTAACATAGTCAAACACCTGCCACTACATCACTTAATAAGAAATTACAACCCCGCTATCTAACACATGGTATCAATATTGTAATAATCTATAATATAGAGAATTCAACCATCTTATTACAAAAATTAATAATTAATTTTTGATCTTGTTTAATTACATATTTACCTTTTCTTTTTGTCTTCGGACTTTGGGCTAGGACTTTTACTGTGTCTATACAACCATGATTTATTAGTGCTAGTAATCTCAGGAGGTAGTTCATCCTTCACTGTGGATGTCACAGCTTTCTCCTCCTCTTCCTCCTTCTCTTCTTCATCAGAAGAATTACTAGACTCATCAGATTCGGAACTACATGCATAAAGAATATATACATTGTACATGTAATAAAGGTCACTCATGTTCACCACGACCTCAAAAAAATGTTCATAACTTTAGTTTGGAATGACCAACAATCTTTTTGCCTTCATATGATTATCCTTCCCATTTTTTTTTTCTGTACATGTATGTCTAATTTCAATCCATTCATTATTGAGTTACAGTATAATCATGTATTAATCTTATGACATTAAACTATATACTATAGTACATATAAGTTATTGAGATACAGTATTAACCTTATGATATTAAACTATACACTATAGTATATATAAGTTATTGAGTTACAGTATAATCATGTATTAACCTTATGATATTAAACTATACACTATAGTATATATAAGTTATTGAGATACAGTATAATCATGTATTAACTTTATGACATTAAACTATACACTATAGTACATATAAGTTACTGAATTACAGTATAATCATGTACATGTATTTCATTATACTATACACTATATTACATATAGAGTTACAGTATTAACCTAACCTTATGACATTAAACTACAGTATATAACAAGTCGTCACATCATATCATCATGGCTATAGCTAACATGTACATCTTCATTTTATTGCCTACTCTAAAGTTGCCATAGTGACTACTACATTACTAATTACACTTACGACATCATGATGACATCATGATGACATCATATTACATCATTATGATGTAACTAATTACCTCTGCTTTTTCTTTCTTCTGTTCTTCTTTCTGGAAATCTTCTCTTTTGTTTTCTGCTGATAAAGAAAGGAGTATGTTAATACAGTTTAAAATTAGATAATCAAGTTCAATAGAGACTACTTTAGTCAAAGCTCCCACAACATACCTTCAGTCTAGTTTTCATTGTGTACTAATTTTAGTGACTAACGTAATAATCGCTCAAATTAGCACACACTAAAATATATTTCTTGATCAGGCTTAGAAATTCACTAAAATTAATACATGCTAAATTTGAGCATTTAACATCACTAAATTCATTGGATGCAGTTAATAGTAGGCCTAAGGTACAGTAAAGACCTTTAACAGCTCTCATTATGGAAGTTGACATGTGATCTAATTTTGAACAAAGAGTTGCTGTGATAGGTATCCAGGAAGAATGGTTTTTAGATACAAAATGGCGAAGTGGCAATGTTTTTGAGAAGCTCATATGGCGTCCCAAACAGCTTCTTATTTGGCACAGCACAGTTTTCTCTTTAGGACAGATGGCACAGTTAATTACAATTATATTATCACTAACAGCATTAATTGTTTGTTAATTGGCTCAAGATGTATTCCCAATGGCGCACATACTAACAATTGTTGAGCCAATTTGGCCCATGCTTCAAAACCTATCAAAAATTCTGCAGAGTGGTGAGCAATTAATGATAAACATTTGATCAAAATTATCTTTCAGGAAAGTATTGAAAACTAGGTCACATATACACATAATGGAATTAGTTATGTTCCTGAATGATTTTGGTAAAATGGCTAATAACAAAACTATACATCTATCATTCATTCTCATACCTTACTTCTTTTCTTCTTACGTTGCTCTTTACGTTTCTTTCTCCTTTTTCTTTTTCTTTCTTCACTACTTTCTGACTTACCTGAGTCACTATCTTCTTCACTTGAAGAGCTTTCATCAGAAGATGAAACCTCCTCTGTCTGTTTAGTTTTTACAGCTTTGCCTTCTATAAGAGAGAGGATGGAAATATTAATAGATAGACAAAGAGATAGATAAATAGATACTATTAGATAGATAGATAGATAAATAGATAGAGTATCGGAATGGAAGAGATGAATGAATGTATGGACAAAGTGATGAATGGATGGATGATGCGATCAACAGATGATTGGATGTTGAATGGATAGATAGATAGATGAATGAAGGGAGGATGAGATAGATAGATGGATGAAATAATGAAAGCATGGATGGACATGAAGACATGTACAATGGGAGGATGAATCGATGAAAGGAAATAAGTAGATATGTGTATGTAAATGTATTTCGTAATTCTGTTTCATAACTTACTCTTCATCAGTACAAGTTGTCCACAATTAGTAATACGTACATCAGCATATGGTCTATTCTTTGTGTCCACCTTCTGGTTTTCTATCTCAGTCACAAATACTGAACCACTCACAACACGACCAAAGACTACATGGACACTGCAGAAGAGGAGAAACAACACCATATATTATGAGACAACATGGGCATTAAATGAAATTTATTATAATAATATTAGTCATCTCCAAAATCTCAAAAATACATGTACACATACATGTACACATACATGTACATATACATATACATGTACACATACATGTACATGTACACATACATGTACATATACATGTACACATACATGTATATGTACATGTACATGTACACATACATGTACATGTATACATACATGTACACATACATGTACATATACACATACATGTACATATACATGTACACATACATGTACATATACATGTACACATACATGTACATGTACATGTACACATACATGTACATGTACACATACATGTACATTAGTGTTGTTTTAGTTAACTATAACTATAATTTATATCCCTTTTAGTAAGGCAATATGACTTTTAGTTATAACTAAATTACAAGTCTATTATAACTAACTAACTAAATGAAAATTGCCCAATATTCGCACTTTCAAGTTAGTTAACTAAAAATATTACCTTAGTTAATTAAACTATAACAAACTAAAAGTTTAAGAAACTAGGCATACTTAAACTATAAGTAAAAATAGTTGTTTTTGTCAAACTAAAACAATACTAACTAATGTATATACATGTACGTACATTAAATATATACATATACATGTACATGTACATACATAAAATACATATAGTATATACATATACATGTACATATACATACATTAAATACATACAGTATATATATAATATACATGCAGTATATACATATACATGTACATGCACAAATTCTTACCAATCAAGATGAGGAGCAGGACGTGTAGTGCTATACGAGGAAAGAGAAACCAACAATCAACCACACCCATCATAATTAGAGGGTGTGGTCACCAATGCTCACATGAAGAATTGAGAACCATTAGTATTGGGACCTTTGTTTGCCATTGATAGTAAGAACGCTTTGTCATGTTTTAACTTGAAATTTTCGTCTGGACAAATAAAGAAGTGGGAAAGAAGTTTGTAATGAATAGATGGATTGATAGATACAGCAGACAACCTTTAAAAAGTCCACCATAGATGGATTCACCTCCACTTCCATCACCTTGGAGGAAAAAAAAACATTCTAATTATCAGTACAATTTTGAAATAATTTCACAATTTCACTATATTAGAAACTCACCATTTTCAAAATCTCCACCTTGTATAATAAAGCCCTTCACAACTCGATGTATTGGATTACCTTTGTAATGAAGAGGTTTACATGTTGTCTTACCTTCACCTCTTTCTCCTATAGCCAACAAAGTGATAAAAAAAACATCTGGACAGTTGGGTTCATGTAAACATCATTGCATTACATCACACATACCAGTGATATTTAGAGTGGTGGTTGGATTCTAACTTGCATTTAGTGCTGTTTATCCAGTATATATTTAATACTGTCTCAATAGCCTACATATGTATTATCTGAGAGGTGGTTAATTTATCTGAGAGGTGGTTAATTGATCTGAGTCGTGGTTATTCCCAACCAGTGTGGGCAGAATACTGTATACATTCCAGGCAGTTAACTTGTTGAGGGTTATATGCCGTTTTGTTACTATAAATAGTGGTTTTGTTTACTATTTACAGCAGACAGTTTGGTAATTAATAATTAATTACATAATCCAAAAGGAAATAGGCAATTCATAATGTAACTATATAGTAAATATAAAATGTTTGCTAGTACTAGAAATTGAAATCTGCACCCCACACTGACTAGTGCCTTCCTATGTATGATATAATAGTAACCATGGTTACATGGAGAAAGATATATAATCATTGACTATAACAAACTTGTACTGTTGCTACAAGTCAGTTCTACAGTACTATGTTGAATACTCTCAACAAACTGATATTCTCTCATTTCAACGTTAGTTTTCAGATATGAAAATTAGGTATTGATTTGGGTATTATAAAGATATTAAAGATAAAGTGTATAGCCATTTAGATATTCTGGGAAGTACCCATATACAGTGTAAGCTTAATTGAACTAAATGTATAATTATATTACTAATTTACTTACACATAATTTTATTTACAGTGTTTCCCACAGGATAAATATTAAGGGTGGAGGAGTGCATCAGTGGTACATGACGTTTGGTCAACAATGTTTAATCAATGTTTTGCACTTTTAAATTAAAGGGTGGGGGAGTGCCGTGGTACCATTGTACTGCCTTTTGGGGAAACACTATATTATACATAATCCAATAGCATTTTGAGCGGGTGTGGTCAACAACATAGATTTAACCCCTCATGAACCACCTAGGATCAAGGACACGCCCACTCAATTTACCAAGCAATGTGCCATTTTTGTTTTTTTTGATTCATACATTGTACACAGATGGTAATTGTTTCTCGTGCCTTTTCTTTCCTTATCTATATTTTACTTAGTGGAGTGGGAAACAGCATGCTTCTTACCTGTACAAAGAGATCTGAAGTTTTCACAAGATTTCGGACACACATCACTGAATAGTTCAAACACTATTCTACCAGCTGTAATAATAAAAATAATGTTTCTTCACTCAGTAACTTTCAAAATGTGTCATATTCTAATTAATGCCCACTTGAGGCGTAGAGCCACATTCCAAATGAATATGTAAGCTTTATAGTGTTTTGATATAATTATACGTTTACTATGTGACTCACTTGGGATTCCATTTATGCTAATGTCGAAGAAACAACGTGGAAGAGGCATCTTTGCCCTTCCTTTCTCTGAATCAATCACCAAGCACGTGTTTTGTATACTTTGTGAGTTTGTCTCTTAATTATTACAATGAAACGTCTGTAATGTGGTCCGGTGGTGTAACGGTTAGCACCTGGGACTTTGAATCCCAAGATCCGAGTTCAAATCTCGGCCGGACCTGCAAGTTTTTTTTTTCTTTTTTTTTCTTTTTTTTTTTTGGGAGTTTCTATTTTTTTATTTTTTATAGTATCCCTATGATTGCTTTGTGGTTTCCAACATTCAGTAATCATGGCTGACTTTCTCATGTATGAAAAACAACATCCTATTCATTTGTTAAATAAGTATTATTAAAAATAATTACAGGCCATAAAAATTGTTATTGATTATATCCTAAATTTTTCCTAATCAGGAAGAAGAGATTCCATATGTTGCAGCTGTTGAAGTAAGTTCTGAACGCCCCTTTCATCAGCTTGATCATTACCTAATACCTCTAATATCTGGTTTACATACTTACAACCAAACATCATCCACAGCATAATCTAGAAAGAAAATGAAAAATGATTCGGATAGTAGCCATTAACTAATAATGCACCTCTCTACTAGAGCTTGAAGTGGCGGGAGAAGCAATGATGACTTTGGATTGGTCAGCTATATGGTGAATCAATTTCACACATGATGAATATAATACTGATGCCAGCTGCTCAGAGTTTGGAAGAACACTAATTATGCCTGCATAAATAAAACATATTGTATGGGTATGTACAACATGTATGTCCAGTCATGACACAATACCTGATTTTCGTGTTTGACTGGATAGTTGAGGAAATTTCGATAACATAGATTTTAATTGAGTAGTTATTTTGAGAACAGATTCAAAGTGCTCACATAGCGCCTGAAGATATAAGGAAAGAGGAGACAGGAGAGGAATAAAAAATATAATGAAGCTGATATGAGAGAACCACATTTAGGGGATGGACAACATATGAACATCCAACTGGATACACCCAGAAAATATACCATATAAGGAAGTTTACATGTACGTGCCTACCAGACATTTTGATACATTTTGAAGCATGGGCCAAATTGGCTCAACAGTGCTTAGTGTATGCGCAATTAGGAATACATCTTGAGTCGATTAAGAAAGAGTTAATGCTGTTAGTGATAATATAATCATAATTAACTGCACCATATGGCCCAAAGAGAGAACTGTGCAGTGCCAAATAAAAACCACTTTGGGCTAATGAGCTTATCAAAAAGACTGATGTATACATGTCTAAATAGCAAAACAATTAGACAGTCCAATAACTCAGGAAGTATGATTCTCACTAGACTGGTGCTACACGAACATTGCACTTTTCAGTTCTGGAATTCAACTGACACCAGCATCTCTTTATGGCTCAACATGGTAAGTTTCCAGTGATTAAGCCACACCCATTAATTTTTTGGGCTAAAACTTATACACCACCAATGTCTAAATCCAGAGCATTCTCAGGAACTATTATAGACATTACATTTTGTGTTACATACCTGTCTTCTTGCACAATGAATATGTCCATCATATTCCTCTACACACATTCCAACATAACAACTAGCCAGCATGCTAGCTCTATTCAGCACACCTGACCTACACATACAACATATACTGGTACCCATTCCATGACAGTATGAGCATGAGTCTAATGTGTTAACACAATATGACAATAGTTCATCGATGATAATCAATCCATCACGAAGTCTCTGTTTGACCTGAGATAGGAAGAATGAGAATACTACATGTACAAGTGAGGGTAATTCTCATGTACATGTACATGTACGTACATCTTTGCATGTACATGTTTCTACACATAGCAGTAAGTACAGTACTTGTACACATGTGACTTATGTACATGTATATAGAATACTTGAAACATCCTTACATGTGTATTTATTCTAATTGAGTAACTACCAATTATTTCATGCTGGCTAATACCTACTTGTGACACTCTAGTAGACTTCACAGCAAACATAACTCCTCTTATTTTATGACTTTCTTCTTCAATTAATTCGGTATATTTTATACCAATAGACGACAAATATAAATGTGCATTAATTAGAAGTGTAGTGTCCACAGGTAGTCCTGCTGCTAACCAAGATCTATAAAACAAGTATGAAAATAATTATGACCAAAATTTGAATACTTCTTCGACAGTTTCTGTATGACCTAGTGTGCCTAGATTGTAGTTATATACTGTGTAATTATATATAATTATACGTATACACTATACACCATTGTTTTTGATAAGCTCATATGGCGCACGATTGGCCCAAAGAGCTTCTTATTTGGCACTGCACAGTTCTCTCCTTGGGCCAGTGGCGCAGTTAATTATGATTATATTGTCACTAACAGCATTATCTCTTAGTTAATTGGCTCAAGATGTATTCTCAATGGCGCACACACTAACCATTTTTGAGCCAATTTGGCCCAAGCTTCACAAAAACTCTGGTATACACAGATGTAGAATGTGTATTTATATAATACTATATATACATTGTATATATAGTATTATATAAATACACATTCTTTGTACATATAGCAACATGTAGTATGTACATGTATGAGTATGTACATGTACACAGATGTACACAAATGTATGATTACATATTATAATTTTTTTATCACGTACATATACTGAATAGTGGAGCCAGATTTTCATAATACACACTAGCTACAAAGCAGTGATGTCTGAATTATCTACCAGATATTGTCATGTATGTATTGTGACTGGCTCTCTGAAAACTGGTCTTACAGGTTAGTCATTTTAAACTAATATTCAAATTTGAATGTTCAATATTCGGCCATTTTCAAGATTTAGCCAGAGCTTAGAGAGAGGAGGATGGCAAGCATGATCACATCAAAGGCCTAATTGCATTCCTGTGACCACATCAAAGGCCTAATTGCATTCCTGTGATCACATCAAAGGAAGGTGGGCCAAAATTATCATATTCCAAAGACCAATTATTTCAGAGTCATTCACTTATTTCTTGGTCAACATACTTAGCATCTGATTGTATAACAGGTCCCCATAGCTTATGCTTCTGATGAAACTCATCCCTAAGTGGAAGGAGAGTTAGATCTGATGTTACCATATATGGTAATAATACAACTGAATATCTTACCTGAGTTGTTCAAAATACGTTTGTAGATTTGTAAATGATCTTTGATAAAGTTGAGTATTTTCATTTAGTACAGTTTTCATCTCATTCTGAATCTATTATAAAACAGTGAACTATAATTATCATATCTATATAGTACACATTGTTTGTATACAATATGACATGTACATATGTGTACATTTCTGTACATACATATATCATGTGTACATGTACATGTGTACATGTACATGTATGTAGTATGTACACGTACACACGTGTACATTAGTGTACATGCATATATCATGTGTACATGTACATGTATGTGTATGTACATGTACACACATGTACATGCATATATCATGTGTACATGTACATGTATGTAGTATGTACATGTACACACATCTACGTACGTCTACATTCATGTACATGCATATATCATGTGTACATGTACATGTATGTAGTATGTACATGTACACACATCTACATAATTATGTGTACATTCATGTACATGCATATATCATGTGTATGTTACAGTATGTACATGCACAACTTACTAAAATACATTCATTCATAAGATCAATCTTTTGTTCTAATGATTTGTAAAGGGGAAGCTCTTCCTGAAATAGAAAGACAATGTTAGATGATGATGATATATTACATCATCAATCATCATATGACATCACAAAATAATTATTACATCATCACATGACAATATGATCACATGATAAAAAGATGACATCATTGGAATATCACATGTATATCATCATACCTTCATTTCTTTACATCCTCCAGGGAACAACAAAGCTGCCTCTTGTAGTTCATCAACTATATCAGACATTTCCTCTAATGTGGTGGGCATTTTGGATTGAAGATTCTAGGAATGGATGGATAGATAGATGAATGGATATATAAACAGATAGATAAATAGATAAATGGAGATATAAACAGATTAAGGATTGTATACATGCATACATGTATGAATGATGATCAAAGAAATGGATGGATGAACAGACATTAATAGATGACCACATAAAATCTCACTGTCAGTATAACTTGAATATCTTCTTTATTTTCTTTAACTAATATTAAAAACTCTTGTACAGGTATCTTACGTTTATGAGCTTGAATCTCTGCCCACTGCTGAGCCTAAAGAAAAGGATAGAATGTACCTATCATTGTGTATGTCAGCAGGACCAACCCTATGACAGCTTTCAATGGGGTAGTAATAAATTGTGTACATACATGTACACGTACGTACCTTAACATTTAGTGTTGTCTTGGTACACTCAGTGTCTTCTCCACTAGTTTTTTTCATCATTCTGTTTCTTAGTCTATGTTGCATTTGCTGAAGTGTACTCTGAGATTTGTTACTAATGGGTGTTCCACCACAGCTATGAATATCATTAAGTGGTGGTGGAGGTGGGGGAATCGAAGGAGGAGGTGGAGGAGGAGGAGGAGGAAGAGGAGGAGGTGGAGGTGCAGTAGAGCTTTGATATTTGGCTAGAATGAAAACAAGAATACATGTAATACTTTGTACATGTAGTCATGTACATACATGTACCTGAACATACATGTATACATGTACATGTACAAATGTACATGTAGTCATGTACATGTAAATACATGTACATACATGTACATGAACATACATGTATACATGTACACACAACAGACATTAGAAAACTAATTTTTTATTTCTTCACATGAAATACCTGCCAATCTTGGACTCCGTCTGACCGGTAACCTGACTGACTGATCAGTACTACACGAGGAACTTGCAGTATAATACGTTCGTAAGGATGGGTTTCTAATGGTCCAGTTTCTATTGAACTTAGTTATACCAGGGCTATGTACCAATTCATTTAATCCTTCACCAGTTGGTTGGTACTTTTGAGCTGAATCTAAAAGAGATCGTGTTGTGCAGAGTATTGAACGTTTAGATGGTGAATCGTGATCATGTGATTCATGATCATGTGATTCATGGATATTTTCAGTTGATTGTGGGTGTGAATCATATGTTTCATCACTAGAACTGAAGTAAAGAATAGGAAAATCATGTGTATGTATGATGTACATGTATGTATGTATGTATGATGTATGTATGTATGTATGTATGTATGTATGTACGTATGTATGCATGTACCAAAATGGGAAATAACAGTGCTCCAGTGCACCAAAATTAGCATAAGGAGCACCAGATTTTGACATGACAATGCATGCTAGTTGTACTGTGGTGAGCACTAGTGACAGAATTGCTCACCAGATGTTGTAGGCTTATTTCCCGCCCTGGGCCATGTACTGTATGTATGCATGTATGTATGTATGTATGTACATGTATGTATGTTTGAAATGATGTGTATGATGTATGTATGTACGTACGTACATACGTATGTATGTATGTATGTATGATGCATGTATGTATGTAACTATGTATGTAACTATGCACATTGTATGTATGTACATGTAGTACTATGTATATGTATACATATGTACATGTATGTTTTATATACATGTACATGTATATACATGTACATGTATACATATGTACATGTACTCTTACTACAAATTCACATACCGTCTTCTTTTCTTTCGTTGCTCAAGGCCTACAGACATCCTACGATTATTTTTGACTGGTTTTGTTCCTTTTGAAAGATCTGTTTCAGTAAAATTTGATTCTCCCAGCGGTCGTTTCTGAAACACATTAATTATGTACATATAATTATGTGTGACAAATTTTCAATCCAGTTACATAAATATTGTAATAGATTTGTATTAGTACATGTAGTACTTACTCTAGATTGTATTTTAGGATGTGATTCAATATCTGCAG
The DNA here is from genome assembly GCA_947044365.1 of Petrosia ficiformis. Classification (NCBI taxonomy): domain Eukaryota; kingdom Metazoa; phylum Porifera; class Demospongiae; order Haplosclerida; family Petrosiidae; genus Petrosia; species Petrosia ficiformis. Next base: position 4,712,731 of record OX345650.1, on the reverse strand, counting down.
TGGGTGTGGTTTCTAGTCCAACAAACTCAACAGCTGATCTAATCCATGAAACAACATTATCCCACATATAGTTCAATGATGCTGGTTCTGTAGTCAATGACTCTTGAGCACCTACATGTATGTATGTATTGTATGGATGTATATATGTATATATGAATGTTTATATGTATGTATATATGTATGCATATACATATAGGTCATTACTGCCACTACTAAGTATTATATGTATGTATGTATATACATAGAGGTCATTACGTCCACTACTATGTATATGGATATATGTATATATGTATGTATATATACATGTACATAGAGGTTATTACTTTCACTACTATGTATTATATGTATGTATATATGTATGTATATACATAGAGGTCATGAGTCACCAGACTATTATTTCAGGCCCTCCCAAATACAGGCTGGCCAGCGAGACTACATATCACTTACACACACATTGACACGTACAAAAACCAGTTTTACCAGTTGAGGTTGCTTGTTCCTTTACGGACACTTGCATTGTTGATATTTTCTTTTCCATTGATAGAATCTCACTTGGTTTTAAAAACAAAGATGGACTCTCTGAGATAGTATTAGTGCTTACTGCTTTCTGATATTTTCTGTTTGTTAAATCTTCTCCTAACACTTCTGGAAATGGACTCTTGAGTTGGAAAGACAATAAAACAAGTGAATAGAGTGCTTTCTTCAGAGCAAGCAAAGAATATTTGCTTACCATTTTCCGTTTCTTTATCTTGCTATCACATAGTCTATCGCCAACAAAACTTTCTAAACTCATAATATCGTTTAGATCTTCAACACCTCTCTTCCTTGTTCTTCCTAACATGATGTTGTTTGAATTTCGGCGCTGAATTCTATTTAATGCCCACCAGGTACCCACGTGGTGTCATGTCTACAGTGACAGTACAGTTGGGACAATGTGGAAACCAGATTGGTACTCAACTATTTTCAATTCTCCATGCAGATGCCTTGGCTTCCACAAAACATTCAACATCAATCAATCAGTCGCAATACAAACAAGCTACAATAGACAGATTCTTCACAGAGAGAGACTTGAAACCACCACTAGCAAAAGCAGTACTCATTGATATGGAAACAAAAGTGATCCAGTCTTCAATTTCAGAAGCTAAAAAAGAAGGAACATGGTTATATGACACTTCCAGTACTTATAGAGGAAAGAGAGGATCTGGAAACAACTGGGCTAATGGATTTTACCAACACGGTCCTCAAGTGCACGATGGAGTTTTAGAGATTGTACGAAAAGAGGTAGAAAAATGTGACTTCTTTGAAGGTTTTTTGATACTAATGAGTGTAGCGGGAGGCACAGGATCAGGTATGGGTACATACATCACTGAGTTATTGAATAATGAATATCCTTCTTCTGTGATAATTAATCCAGTTGTATGGCCTTACGCATCAGGTGAAGTAATTGTCCAAAATTACAATGCTCTACTTACTATTGCACATCTCAGTGATGCTTCTGATGCTATCATCCTCCTTTTGAATGATCATTTACACAGTGTGTGTTCTAAATTGTTAATGCTGAAAGAGATCTCATTTACTGATTTAAATAGAGTTGCTAGCCATGCTATTGCAAGCATCCTCCAACCAGCAATACCATATCAAACCTATTCCATAATGAAGCATACTTCTGATAGCCTTCTGAATCATTTCTGCTCTCTGGGTGATTTTTGCACCCACTTAACACCCCATCCTAGCTATCGACTTTTAACAATGAAATGTGTCCCTCAAATGCCAGAACGGTCTCATGCCTATACTCATTACTTGTGGCCCGGATTACTGAAATACCTCAGGCAGATGTTAATTACTGACTCACCAATAGAGGAAGGTATGGATTGGAGTTATCAAGCAAAAAGCAAAAATGATCCATTCTCATCGACTACCAAGAAAACAAGAAATAAAGCACTTGCAAATTTAGTAATAGTAAGAGGAAAAGAGTTGGATACTATTGATCCAAGGAGTTTGTCAGACTCAGACCTATACTGTGACTGGGTACCAGAATCAATGAGATGCGCTGTATGGTGCAGCAACAATCAATTCAATAAATATGAAAAGAGTTGTACTATTGTTTCCAACAATGGAAGTTGTCTACATCCACTAACCAGTATCACAGAGAAAGCTTGGAGGATGTATTCATCTCGTGCTTATGTACATCAATATATGAAGTTTGGTTTGAGTGAGGAGCTTTTCATGGAAGGATTTGTTAAAGTGGAGCAAATACTTAAGAATTATACTTTATAAATTAACCTATTTTGTATGTGTAATAGAGAGTACAGTTAAATTATATATATATTTATTTATTATATAAGTTTGTCACATGAAACACTTGTAGGTATATATATCTGTATTGGGGGATAGGTGAATGCTCAATCATGAAATGTTTTGTATGTGGATGTATGTAATTTTTATTCATGTAATGCATCGATGATATCCATGATGACTTTTTTTGTTCATTCAATTGCAAATTCAGCTTTCGTTTCCAATTCAAATGTAATTTCAAAGTGTATTCCCTTATTCTGTGTGCAAAATTATAATTTATAAAAATGACAAGATTGCTCACAAAATGTTTTTACCAATTCCTACATAGAGATAACAAAAGTCTCATAGTTTGTTTGTCCATTTTAACACCCCGATATGTGACTCCATTGCCCAAATACTGTAACTTTTATTTTGATAATACAGTTTACATATTATACAGAACTATTTAAAATCCTCTGCTGAATAAACACACACAGATCTTACAAACATTGTATAATATTACATGCATTTATATTTATATAAACATGCATTAATATACACATGTACATACATAAAATGACGTTTATACATGCATAGTATATTAACATGTATTAAATAAATCGCAAATATGAGGGAATATCTCAGATATGTATGTACATGAAATTAAACAGTGATCACATTATCGAAGCTTGACTCAATTTATAGTCCACAATATAACTGTTACAACACTGAATATAAGAAGTATGGTATAAGGAACGACCCTTCTGTTACATCCACTAGGTTCAAATGAGTCACTATTGATGATAGTTGTTGTAATAGGCATTTTATGAGCACTTGATGGTTCCGCAGCAATCAAAAAGAATAGGAATGGGTCCGATGCCAGAATGGGACTTCGGTTATTAATTAGAGTTGAAAGACGAGAGGTCTCTATATTACATGCTTGAACCTGAGAAATGTGAATAAATATCAATCTGTAATTTGCTTATGTACTATATACATGTACAAGTAATTTATATATCAGTACTAGTCAAGTATATGTACATTTTCAAGCATGAAGGTATATATGTATAGCTATTCTCATACACC
>OX345650.1:4649371-4699371 GCA_947044365.1 Petrosia ficiformis | reverse complement strand
AATATTTATTAATAATTATTATACTTACTAGACTGATTGGTGTTACTGAGACAAGTGTCTAAGTTATTCTGAAATTAAAAAAAGAGGTGATCGAAGTCATTGAATTAAGGACATCATGATCAATACACACATTATACATACACATACCATGTACCACCTACACATATACACACATACATACATAATGTACCTACATACATATACACATACATACACCATGTACCTACATACACCCTATACATACATATACACATACATACACCATATACCTACCTATACATACATATACACATACATACACCATGTACCTACATACATATACACATACATACACCATATACCTACCTATACATACATATACACATACATACACCATGTACCTACCTATACATACATATACATATACATACACCATATACCTACCTATACATACATATACACATACATACACCATGTACCTACATACATATACACATACACATACATACACCATATACCTATATACATATACACATACACATACGTACACCATGTACCTACATACATATACACATACGTACACCATATACCTACGTACATATACATACATACACCATGTACCTACATACATACACACATACATATACACATACACATACATACACCATGTACCTACATACATATACATGCATACATATACACAATTACACATACACTGTATGTAATATATACCAGACACAATCTGTTTTGGCACTTAGCCTGATAATCATTTGATATCATAAATGGTTCTATTATCCTCTTATTGAACACAAACACTTATGTCAGCACACAAATGTTCTACACTACTTCTAGTAATAAATTTGAAATAATGATGATCAGACAGCAGACAATGATGTTATGTGGTTAATTTAATTTATATAATTCTATAGGTGCTAAATTGTAATTTACCTTCAACACCCAGATATGTGTCTATTATAATTATTACAATTTTAATTTATAATTATATTATACATATTAACATACCTGTATACATACATACATACATACATACATACATACATACATACATACATACATACATACATACATACATACATACACAACATTACTTACTGGAATTTCTGGACAGAAGGAGGTAAGATAGTCGGTTTTATTTTCAACATCTGGAGGACATGAACTGGCAAACTAATAGGGAATAATATAGAACAGAAATTGAATCTGTTAAAAATCATTACATAATATTACGTCAGTCCATATATTTTTTAAAATTATATATTTAGTCTGTCTTTCTATAGTGCAACATGGAAATAGGTATAACCGTATAAGTGATTTATAACAAATGCTGAATATTCAAAAGGGATGTAAAATAAACTGTTTGAGAATTCAATTATGCTGAATATAATTCCTAGCATGAAGGAAGCATGCACAGGGTGTGTTGGATTATATTTCAGGGAAATAGACAACGTCAACATTGTATAAGTGAACTATAGCCTTCTTAATTACAATTATGTGATACTTTTACTCTAGTTACAATATCTGCCATTGTACCAGAATACTAAACCGATCTATAACTTACAACATTTGATATATAGCTAGAGTAAAGACAAAACACAAAGAAGTGATACTTATGTACGGTTGTTATGTGGAAGTGGTATTTCATTTTGTTGCCAAAGCCATCTTGTTCCTGTGCTTTTTCGATTTTGATATATATCCCTACATACTCTTTCATTTTAAAAAATGTTTTTTATTATTTTATTTTCTAAATTTCATTAATACTTTCCATGTATCTCATATATGGAACTGGACTAAGGTGAGGCCACCATGTTGAATACACTTATAATATAAAGTATGCTGCACTTATAATATAAAGTATGTTACTCTTTCCTTTTAAGTCATGAGGTATACAGGAATTAGTTTTTTTCTGGCTTTGTATATGTCCAGTTAAAGGCGTGACACAAGTTTCTTGTGATTCACCAATATTGTAGAGCAGCTAGTAGGCATAATACATGCCCATATTATATAATTATATATATATACCATATAATATTATATCTATAGAAAGTATTATTGCAAATAAAGTTAATGATAATCTTTTTACCAGATATAGCATTCTAAGATGTGTGTGTATTTATATATTGGTTTAGAATTAGCTGTATGCTTGTTACCTGCAAACAAGCTGAATAGCAATCATCCCATTCTGCAACAAAGCTGCAGCAGTATTGGACTTCTGTAGCTTTAGAAAATAAATAATAGTTAATATTATGCAACAAGAACAATTTTATACTATATAATAATAATGATTAGATTCTTTCTTGTGCAAACTTACCACTCATAGACGGTTCAGCATTGCATGCTATCAACGAGAGATAGAAGATAACTGCGAAGAGGAGAGTACATAAACGTCTTTGGCTCATCTTGGAGGCTAAGTTCAGAACCACTGCCTTTGCTGCTTTTATCAAATTTTGCAAGAACGAGCCCCACCCACCTACAAACAGTTATATACTAACTCTTGTACAAAACAAATTTAATATTAAAATAGTTAATTTATAGTGTTTTCAAAGTTAAATAATTTACAAGTATTCTTGTATATCTGTTGTGCAAGTTCATGTCTTTCGATTCCTTTTATCGATGAAACAACTTCAAGGACTTGTCTACAATGAGAAAAAGTTAAATAAATTCATAGTTTACCTCCCATGGTTGTTAATCCCATATCAAGTAGCAACCGGGGAAATTAGTAACGTTATTCATAATATAATAACACAATAATTCATATCTTGGGTGTTTGTTACAACTAGTATGGAATGAAATACTGTTTTACTTTATAAAAGAATGTTTTGGCTCAGTCAGCTAGAATGAGTTATAATAATAATAACAAAAATTATTATTATTATTATTATTATATATGCGCTCAAAGAAAACTGTGATGGTTACAGATAACACATCGAGGAACCTTTATGGAATTAAGTATGGAATGTCTTACAATATAAATACTAGATTTTATGAAATAAGGTTGAAAGAGGAAAGTGAAAAATGTTGGTAGCCAACTGGGAATCGAACCCAGGGCCACTGACTTACAATATATTTCTAGGTTCATTTCTACTTTTAACACTAACTCCATTCTCCCAACGCTCTTTCTTTTTACTCAGAAAGTGAGTTGTAACAAATTTCGAGCTGGCATGAGTGGGACGAATTTCACACCAAGGAGCATCTACGTAGATGGATAAATAAATAATAGTAAATACAATTTGAGAACATTTGCGATTAGAATATAAGCATAAATGTGAATGTGTTGTACAGGCCAACAGTGCAATCAAAATATTATTATTATCATCATCATTAATAATCAATTCCAAAAATTACTCATAGATGTAATTATCAGGAGAGTGTGGTTTTGTATATAACTTGATGATGTAATGATTAGTTATCCTTGTATACAAATAGATAGATAGATAGATATTAGATAGATAGATAAATAGATATATAGATAGATAGATAGATATATAGATAGATAGATAGATAGATAGATAAATATACAAATAGATAGATTGATAGATAGATAGGTAGATACTTAGATAGATAGATAGAGAGATAGATATACAGATAGATAGATAGATAGATAGATATATAGATAGATAGATAGATAGATAGATATATAGATAGATAGATAGATAAATAGGTACAAATAGAGATTTCTCTGAATTGAGAGTTCATAAAAGGCGGAAAAGTGAATAAATGGAGTATTGAGAGATGAAGTCATGTGTGGAATGACTGTTTGGAGAAGAACTAGTCAATTAATCCATACTGTTTGGTTATTTCATCCAAGAAGTCATTGAAATTTATTCTGCAGAAAAGCAATCATAGGACCTTGGAAATTGAATTTCAGCGGCATTATGTATAAAGCAGCAGCATTACAACACATCCGTTTGATCACAAATGTTTCCTTCAGTGGTTACAAATAGTATGATCACCAAAAGACAAAGAAGTATTTAAACTGGCTGGGACATAGCTGAGACACATGGCTGAGCTGTCGCCATGGTTTCCACTATAGATCTATCATTATTGCATTCAGCATCAAAAGAAATTATCATATAATGGTTTAGTAATGTATAAACAAGAAAATGGGTGGTGTACTTGTAACTGGTTTATTAATCGCTAATTTACTATACTATGCTATGCTTTCAGCCAATGGCTACACACTATGACACAATATTAGAGTTTGAAATTTGATATTATCACTGTTATGAATAACCCACCAGTCTCCAATAAAATTTTGTCAGATGGAATTTCTTTGATAACCTTCAAGTTTTCCTCCGTCTTTAAAGAGCTATAACATACTTATGAAGTGATGAATATATGGTTGCAAGTGTGTACATACATGTACATATGAGCATGGATGATCTCGGATTCTTGATATTGATATTACTACCACAAACAAACACACACACACATACACAGACATTGTGATTATGGGTTGACTGGATCAATCATATAATATTTAAAAGAACCAAACTGCATGACACTTCGAACCTTCTTCAGAAACAAAATATACAATTTTATTTTGTTTAAATATTCTGATAAATACCGATCTAATCAACTCAGAATTACAGATGTAAAAAATTTAATGGTGTTCATATTGTACATGCATTATTAACTTTTCGCACCATCCGTTAATTCCAATATACAATCCGAATTCCAAATAACTTTTAACTTGCTCTAAACTTCCATCAAAGGAGTGAACCTACAACAGATTGTCATCACAAACAATGTAAGATTCCACATCACACAGATATGTTATTAGTTACATCCCACATCTGGTCTATCTTACTTACCACGCCACTGGATTCTATTAAGGATTTATTGTGTCTGAGAATATCTGTAGTATAACAAAGTAATTAAGACTGTGAACATCTGTTTTGAGTAATTTGTGAATTTCATTTGAACTATTTTAGACATTAACAAAACAAGAAAAGAAACATTTATGATGTTAAAATTACTTTAAGGTATAAATTTGTAAATCTGTCAATTAGTCAGACAGATATCTTATACATCCACCAGTAACCACATATAACAAAGTGGCTATGGTAGTGTGTGTAATTACTAGTATGGATATGAGGGCTATGGTAGTGTGTGTAATATGGTAGTGTGTGTAATGACTAGTATGGATATGAGGGCTATGGTAGTGTGTATAATGACTAGTATGGATATGAGCGCTATGGTAGTGTGTGTAATGACTAGTATGGATATGAGGGCTATGGTAGTGTGTGTAATGACTAGTATGGATATGAGGGCTATGGTAGTGTGTGTAATGACTAGTATGGATATGAGGGCTATGGTAGTGTGTGTAATGACTAGTATGGATATGAGGGCGAGGCAAGGCAGGGCAGGGCAGGACAGGGCAGGAGGGGGCGAGTCAGGGCAGGACAGGGCAAGGCAGGGCAGGAGGGGGCGGAAGAAAACAGAACACATCCTTTCATCAGTACATCGTTGCATGTCAACTTACCCATTTCATTTATCATACATATGATATACTACATACTATCAGTGTTTCCCCAAAAGGGTGGTAACATGGCACTCCCCCACTCTTTAGTTTATACTGAAAAACAAATTGATTATTGATCAAATATCATGTACCACAGATGCACTCCCCCACCCTTAATATTTATACTAGAGGAAACACTCATACTATGCTTAGTGACTGACCAATGAAATCAGAGAAAGCATTTCGGCAATGTAAAAATAGAGGCAGTTTTGTTTTTTCAGTTAGCACCAGCTGTTTCTCAAAATATTTTAATTGAGTCTGCTTATCACAGAAATGAAGTCTATCATAATCTGCATAATAGAAATATATAATACATATAAGTATAAATAATTATATTATACTTAGCATAAGATCCTATAGTCAAGCCAGGTTTAGATCAGGGTTGAAGATTAGTTTAGGGTTGAGGACTAGTTTGGGATTAGAGTCAATAATTTGATAAAGATATAGTCAGGTTTATAAAAGGTTGCAATTGTGTTGGAAATAATTATATATTCATTATCTAATTTATATTTGTCTCGTGTACTCTCAATCAGCTTACCTAATCCACATTCACCAATACACACTATCTTATGTCTATTTTCAACTGCTATTTGGAGCAGTTGGTCCATGTACTCATCTGGAGAAACTCCAGGCGTGTTTTCAAACTCACCACTTCGAGTTGGATGAACACCCACAGTACAAAACAGGTGATCTATAACAGAGAAACCTAATATAAATTATTAACATAATAAATTTGTATTAACCTGACAACTAGCCTAACACAAATGCATGTGGGGTTTACGAGTATGGGTTTGTGGATTAGGATTAGTTTAGGGTTCTCATATTGGATCAACCTGGGTTAGCTGGGTTTTAAAATGAGTCCGGTTGTAAATTTTATTTTAAAACATTACAATTTTAAGAAATTGAATTTTATCAGTTGTTTGTCACCTAGTTACAGTAATGTTTGCAAACTTCTTAATTTACATTATAATCATTTGTTGGAATGACAAATTAGTGTTGAATTGTAGTTGCTAGCTAACCATTACTTCAAAAGGTTTCATGGAGCTTGTTATCTAAATGAACATATTTCAGTATCTTGATTGTGCAATACACAATATCAACATTTGTCTGGTAGTGTGGACGGTAGGGATGTGCGATACAACTAAATAATAGTATTGCGTATCGCTGCCAAAAATATCACGATACGATACAGTATCACAATATTTGAAATAATATTGAAACACTTATAAAAAGTAAATAAATGTCCTATTTGGATGTATTTGTCAAGAAATGGTAAAAGAAATCAATGAAAGTTATGCGCACTAGCTTTTTATAATTACTTTTAGGTATCAAATTACACAAATTAGAAAAACCATGTTTACTAAACTGTCCATTCCAGTGTATCGATACACCCAAAAGCTAATATTTTATCACGATATTGAACGAAAATATCGATATTTCGATATATCGATACGTATCGCACATCACTAGCGGACGGTATTTTATTTTTGACCTTTTTTGCAGGTATCGATAGTAGTGTTTAGTATGACAATAATGACCTCTTTTAGTTATAATTAACTTAAATAATATTAGGCTTGTTAAAAGGGTTTTAGTTTTAGTTAACTAAAAGTGCCCATTATTGGCTAACTTTCATTTTAGTTAGTTATAGTTATTACAGTAGACTTGTAATTTAGTTATAGTTTAGTTAACTAAAAGTCACAATGCCTTACTAAAAGAGGTTTTAGTTATAGTTAACTAAAACAACACTGATAGATTAGTGGCTCATAAATAAAAACATTATAAATGTGACGTAAAGTTTAGTTCCATCTGCCGAGTAGCTGATTTTTTTGTAAAAATGTTTTCATCATTTTGTTAACCCTGGCTTGTATCATAAAGAACTGCTTTGAGGAACTTGAGAGGTAAAATTCATAGTTACCACCTATGACTATACTGATCATAATAACTAATATAAAATCACCTCATTATATATGATACCAGGAGTGCATGAATCCCTTTGGTGGGGTTCATGCGCTCCTGATAATACATACAGAGATTTATATGCCCTAAGAAATACCCCTCTGGCCATACTGATCATTGTAACAGTTGTGATCAATTTCTTGATAACCACACTAGTCTGAAAGATGTACATTATTAGCTTTGTAGATGACATCAACTATGCACAAATTAGCTATTATTAGTTACTATCACTAAGTGATATGATTAACACACAATGTGTGTATGTCTGTTTACAAGTGAGTAATTTGATAATTGTTTACTAATAATTCTGTTTACCATCATTTTGAGAAAGAGATAATGCTTCTCGACAATCTGATAATGTACCACTTGTGATAATTATCTAAGGAATAATGATAATTAAAACATCTATGAACATCAATTTATGTGAATGTCAAACGTGATTCTATTCATTTGTGATGTGGATATTAGAGAAAGCTATAAATTAAAGGACATTCACGTTCACCATCACCTCCAGAAAAATGTTCATAGCTTTAGTTTGGAATGACTAGCAATCCTTTTACCTGTACCATTTTCATATTATTATCCTTCCCATTCTTTTTTGTGTATGCAAAATTTCAATCCATTGCTTCATTATTAGTTTCAGTATAATCATGTATTAACCTTATGACATTAAACTATACACTTCATTACATATAAAGTCATCATAGCCTAAATAGCTGGCTAATTAGTGGTTTGGAGCAACTCTCCAAGAATCAGGGGGTGTTTGAATCCAGCTGGCCAAAACAGCTGTAATAGAGAGCGGCAGCCAAAAACAATACAACTAACATTAGTAGTACCAGTTACTAATAAATTGATTTTTTAAAGGAAATAGTTAATCAGTTTTTTTAACCGAATTGTAACAACCATTAACCATCAGTCATAATAATAATTTAACATAGATAGTAGTTTTGGGTGTGGGATGTGGGTTGGTTAGGTAAGACTCTAGTTAACCATCTTTGAGTGTAATGGTAATTTGGCATCCCCAAGTAAAATATAACAAAGGGTTAAATCCCTGAGGAGTACATTCTTGGCTAATGTGAAATACTACAATAGTTATGTTTGTTGCTCTTACGTGGGTGGGTAGGTTGCTGTACCATTTTATTCATATACGATGATGGACATAGCTCATAGGAGGGTGCGTAATACTCCAGAAGATGACAGAAACCCTAAAAACATGTCACATGAGGAATACTATATTCATAGTGATTTCATTGCAGGGTACACTTAACGGGGGATCAAATTCTCTATGACACCATTACTAGCTTCTGTATTTGATATTGTTATGAACTGTATCACTGTTGTATCTGTATCACTATTTTGTATAATAAGCAGTGTCTGTATTGTTCTCACAATAGATAATTAGTCTCTCTTATTGTCTACCCATTCAGTATAAATAATGTATAACACTTCATTCTTATTTTATTCCTAATTCTAATCGAAACTAACAGCTCACTACAATATCAGTAGTGTCAGCTGCTGTGAGCATTTAAATTTCAATAACCTTTTGGACATCTGACTCGTAACTTCTTTGAAGTACAGCATCAAGATCTGGAGGATGGTAAGACTTACCATGGTATATACCTTGATACATAGGATCTGTGAAGGTGATCATGTGACAGTGTGTGAACATCACATGATCTGTATTATACCTGTCAAATTTGCTCCTATGTCTAAACAAATAGTTCTAGGTAATATATATGAGATATAGTTTGTTTAAATAGCTTACCAATGAATCTGTAACGGAGAGAAGCAGTTGCCATCCTCCAAACAGCTCTCATTAGACCACGTGGATTGTCAGCCACTCCCATTTCCACGTGTTGAGTTGCAGGATTGAAAAGTTCATGCAGATATAGAGAATCTATATACTATAGTGTTCTTGTATGTAAGATGAAAATCAAGTTAAGAGACTCATTAGAAATTCAAGCCTAATGCTGCCGAAATAGCTCTACACCACCAAGTGTGTGTGTGTGTTTACAAAACGAGCCCCTCCCTTTTCTTCACGTGTTGTAGAGGTTACCAAGGTCAGCAAAGATGGAAGGGAGTTTGGTGCTATTTGTTGCTTTAGTTGCTCTAGTAAATGGTTTGGGTCACTACACAAAGCCACAGACAGTTATATACTTGGAAAAGGATGATCCTGGAAGTGCTCTCTATCTGACTCCATATATTGAGAAAGGACAAACAGATGAAGGTACAAGCTGTGATAGTATTATAAATTATCAGTCATATTATGCATGTATTTATATTAGATCACATGTTTATTAATATTTTTTCATAGCACGCAAACTCAGTGAAGTGAATGATGTAGGATCATACAAGAGTTACTCGGGTACGATCATGATTTTAATGTCATTGATATGTAATAGTTAATAACACACATGCCCGGCTGTAAGTGTTTCAGTGTATACATGAGGATTACACAATATAGAAGTTAGGTTAAGAACAAAGCTTGCATTATTGCATCATTCGATTGCACTACTCGTTGGTGCAATCGTATCAAAGCGTGATTTGTCAGTCATGTGAACTACAACTAATTAAATCATTGCTCTTGTTAACTACCATAGTTGTCGGTTGGAGCTGTGCATTTTGTTGTGTGTATAGTAAAGCTTACTCACTTCTGCTAATATGACATGCTTTACTTCTTCTCCAATGAAGTAGCAGTTAGTTGATCCCATCGATTATTACCTCACATTCACCTTGACCTCAGAAAAATGTTCATCACTTTAGTTTGGAATTTCCGACAATCTTTTTTACCTACACCATCTTTACAACTATGCATCCATTATTTTTTGTTGTCAAATTTCAATCTATTGCCAGTTACAGTATAATCATGTATTAATCTCTTGACATTAAACTATACACTATATTACATATAAAATCTAATTTTGAGGTCATAGTGAATGTGAACGGACTTAGAGTGATATCCGTGTCAACAGACTGGTGGATTCATGTTTTATTAAATAGTGTTGCATAGGCAGACATTCGTATGGCTCCCTCCCCCCAATTGAAATCTGACTCTAAAACTGATTCGCCTTCTTAATGCATACATGTATTGCACACTGCAACTCATTTTCATTTTTTCGTTTGCCTCAGGTGTTTTTCTTTTTGTCTTTCTTTCTTTCTTTCTTTCTTTCTTTCCATCTCAAGTGTTATCATGTATTGCATAAGTGTGTAATTAAACTACAGAGTTCAAGACATTTGATTGGTTAAGGATCACATGATATATACTATCATTACTGTTATCATAGTTGGTTCTGATGCAATACCTAACTATGGTTGCAATTCAATTTTAAAATATTTACTTCATTTGTGTAATTATAATAATAAAAATGATTATGATTACTGTTTCTTTATTGTCTAGGATATTTCACAGTCGATGCCGAGCATGATAGCAACATGTTTTTCTGGTTCTTTCCAGCCCAAGTTAGTTAGATTAAAAAATCGATCAATCAATAATTACAAGTTATATTAATTATAATAATTATAGAAAGGTTCTGCTGATGCTCCTGTGTTACTATGGTTACAAGGAGGACCTGGAGGTCCTTCTGTGTTTGGATTATTTATTGAAAATGGTCCATTAGTAGTGGACAAAAGTGGCAATGGTAAGCATTTCACTACTGATATAATGTAGTACATTTTGTTTTCTAGTACACGAAAGGAATGTTACATGGAATGAGTACTATCATATGTTGTATATTGATAATCCAGTTGGAACTGGTTTTAGTTTCACTAACTCATCGAAGGGTCTCTCCACAGATGAAAATCATGTGGCTAATAATTTATACAGGTAAATGTATAATATATTATGTATACACTATGATGAGTTATGTGTGCACTACATGTCTCTGTTGTCATAGTGATATATAATATGATGAGTTATGTGTGCACTACATGTCTCTGTTGTCATATTGATATATAATATGATGAGTTATGTGTGCACTACATGTCTCTGTTGTCATAGTGATATATAATATGATGAGTTATGTGTGCACTACATGTCTCTGTTGTCATATTGATATATAATATGATGAGTTATGTGTGCACTACATGTCTCTGTTGTCATAGTGATATATAATATGATGAGTTATGTGTGCACTACATGTCTCTGTTGTCATATTGATATATAATATGATGAGTTATGTGTGCACTACATGTCTCTGTTATTACAGTGCATTAACACAATTCTTCAAAGTATTTGATGACTACCAGAAGAATGATTTCTATATAACTGGAGAGGTAAGAGTAACTATTTATATTATTATATTTATGTACATAATACTTATAAACACACACACACACACACATACATATATACGTACATACATACATACATAGTTACATATGTACGTACATACGTACATACATACGTACATACATTCGTACATACGTACATACATACATACATACATACATACATACGTACGTACGTACATACATACATACGCACATAAATACATGTATTCCCTCCATTAGTCCTATGCTGGTAAATACATTCCTGCTATTGGTTACAAAATCCATCAAGAAAATCCAAAAGCTCATCTCAAAATAAACCTTGTAGGTTTGATACTTGGAGATGCACTGATTGATCCGGAACATGTAAGTACATCACAATAATAATGACTTGATTTAATTGTTATTTTCAGATGGTCAGTGGATATGGTGAAATGCTCTATCAGTTTGGTTTAGCTACTAGGGCCGAAGCTAATTTCATAATAGATAAAACTAAAGAAGCTGTGAAATACATACAAAATGGAGACTTTGAGAAAGCATTTGCTGTAAGTTCAAGAAAAGTTCTAAATTATATCATGCATACTTTGTGCATACAGACGGACAGACAAATATAATGATTACCGTAACCTTCCGCCTACAATTTGCACCAATAATGAAATCATGATTAACATTGTCTGCCTGACAACATCAGTACTAAATATGAGTTTCGTGTATTGGTAGACCTCATTGACTCAGTATATTAATGAAAGCTAATTTTCATTAAAAGGTCATTTGTGTTGATGATGACTTCAGAGAACTATTAGTTTGGAATGACCAATGACCGCAAAATTATGATGTGATGACTTTATATGTACTATAGTGTATAGTTTAATGTCATAAGTTAATACATGATTATACTGTAACTCAATAATGAAGCAACAGATTGAAATATGACACACACAAAAAAGAATGGGGTAAATAATTATATAAATGGTACAGGTAAAGAGATTGTCATAAATGTGAACAGTCTTTAGTGATAAATGAAACTATGTTCTATTATGATTAGTGTATATTGTATATCGATTCATTCCTTGTCTTTGTATTTGATAATCAGATATTTGATTTCCTTGTTAATGGTGATATATACCCATATCCAACCTATTTCTTCAATGTCACTGGAACAACGGATTACTACAACTATTTGCGTACTGAAGTAAGCTAATAAAATAAATTTATTTTTCGTAAATACATAACTCAAAAAGAACATCCACTCGCAAATGATGTATTGGTATTTCTATGTTCCTTTTAAACCTGGTATTATGAAGTGAAAATTTACTGTCACTGGTATGAAATGGTGACATCGAAACCCGAGATGAAGTCCTAAAAGTGGTTATAACGAGGATAGTACAGTACCTATATTACACACTCAAAATAGTATAATACTTATACAAACCACATAATACTAATGCTTGACTAAGAGCGAAAACATCCTGATATAACTCTAACAATGTCCGTACTCCTAACATAATTCTTATACCCTAAAAGACTATACCATGGTAACTATGGTAATGAACCCCCATTATTTATGTCTGCAATATAAACTATATTTTTTCAATCCCTCTGTCCAATAGTCTCCTGAAGAATTTGGTTATTATGTACCTTTTCTAAAAACCACATCAACACGCAAGGCTATTCATGTTGGAAAGAATGTCTTCCATGATGGTAGTCCAGATGTAGAGATGGCTCTTCTTAATGTAAGTTACGACTGTAACATATGTATATACAAATGCATTTCAGTTAATAACATTTTCCAGGATATAATGGCAAGCATGGCTTATAATTTCTCAGTGTTACTCGATAACTACAAAGTAAGTCTCTAATTTAAATTTTAGTTATAGTTGATTAACTAAAATAATATTATGCTTACTAAAGGGGATTATTTATCACTAGTAATGGGCACTTTTAAGTTAACGCTTAGTTAACTAACAAAAAGTGCTCATTGTTGGCAATGTTTCGATATTGATATTGCAATAAAACCCTTTTAGTAAGCCTAATATTATTTTAGACACTAGTTAACTAAAAGTCATAATGCCTTACTAAAAGGGTTTTAGTTATAGTTATAGTTAACTAAAACTAAAAGTCATAATGCCTTACTAAAAGGGGTTTTAGTTTTAGCTATAGTTAACTAAAACAACACTAAATTTGGAATACTTGACTCCATATTTTAGGTACTTCTCTATAATGGAAATTTGGATATCATAGTTGGTGCTCCATTGACAGAGGACTTCATGCGTCAGCTGAAGTGGTCAGGCCAGTCTGACTATCTCAAAGCTACTAAAGAAATTTGGAGAGTCAAATCATCGGATAAAGAAGTGGCTGGTTATGTAAGACACGCCAAAAAACTCCAACAGGTATGTACATACTTACAGTGTTTAATGCTGGCTTCTTGGTGGTTGCTTGTATATTTACTAAAGTAACAAGCGTAAAAATCAATAGAGTCATAGAGTGAGTTTTTATGCATTTTATTTCTGTTTGGACAAAATTTTTATTCATCAACAATCCAAACTTTTATTGTAAAATCCATTAACTGTATATGCATACATGCTCACCAATTTGTGTAGCAAGCATATAAAAGCCTTTAAAATCTTTGATATTGAAATATACATGTATGATGTTCAAAAAGTGGAAGACTGCAGTAGTTTCGGTATGTGACCAATCACTACTATATATAGTAAACTGCACACCTTAAACAGTTATACTCTAATGTGCCTTACTATGATACAATATGACATAATGCAGTAAACAGGTATACTCTAATGTGCCTTACTATGATACAATATGACATCATGCAGTAAACAGTTATACTCTAATGTGCCTTACTATGATACAATATGACATCATGCAGTAAACAGGTATACTCTAATGTGCCTTACTATGATACAATATGACATAATGCAGTAAACAGTTATACTCTAATGTGCCTTACTATGATACAATATGACATAATGCAGTAAACAGTTAATATACCATGAAGCAATTGCCATTACTGTGTAAGCTGAAGCATTCAGTACCACCTGTGCAGTACATAGAGGAATGTAACGTGCTGATGGTTGTCTGGTTGTCGTATATAGCTCAGTGGTAAGAGCACTGGTGGCTAAAGGTCAGTGACCCTGGCTTGATTACCAGTGACTAACAGCATTTCCACTTTCCTCTTTCAGTCTTATAAATTATAATTTAGCGGCAAGCTGTTTTACATTTAATGATTTTAAAGATATTTCTATTGGCCCTTCTCTCCAATTATACAGGTGGTGGTACGCAATGCTGGACATATTGTTCCTTTCGATCAGCCTGAGAGGGCTCTAGCTATGGTTAAAAACTTCATTGATAATGTTTAAACAAGCTAACCTAAGCTGTGCATCTGTTTTTTTTTTTTTTTGAATGCGACAATTTTGCTTAGCCAATAATTAAAATAATTGTTACTCTGCTGTAAAATTTTGATTATAAAATTAAATGTGACAATTATATACACCACTACAATACAAAAGTTAATGTTTTATAAAACCTACTGTTGACCTATAAACACATGTTTCCTGATTGACTTGTTCCCAAACACAAAACACAAGTAATAGTAGCGTAGCGGTATATGCTTATTACATATATGACCTATAAACACATGTTTCCTGATTGACTTGTTCCCAGACACAAAACACAAGTAATAGTAGCGGTATATGCTTATTACATATATGACCTATAAACACGTTTCCTGATTGACTTGTTCCCAAACACAAAACACAAGTAATAGTAGCGGTATATGCTTATTACATATATGACCTATAAACACATGTTTCCTGATTGACTTGTTCCCAACACAAAACACAAGTAATAGTAGCGGTATATGCTTATTACATATATGGAGTTATTTAAGGTACACAACCTTGTTTATTTACCTTGACTTGTTCCTAAACACAATTACAACCGTTTTGTATTATATATTGGCATAAACATGCTACTAGTCCTGATACACTGATAACTTAGAAATCTTCTGATAATCATTCGTCTTGTATAATTACATTTAATTATCGGTATGAAATATGACCAGTAGTGTGGAAACAGCCAGTCATACAAATAAATCTAGTGAATGTCTGGTAAATTGAAACTAAGCTGTATACAAAGTATATAGGGAGCAGGACAATAGTGATGAAAATAGGTCAAAATGTCCGGTAGTTGGCTCAATGTTTTCACACCACTGGAAATGATGCTATATTGCACACCAATTGAGCTCTGTCATTACGCTGTTGAGGACACCTTTTATTCATGATTTCCCACAACTTTCAAGGCTAGTGGCAGCATAACGAGATTCATAACACGATTGTAATTTTGTTGTAATTATTTTATTAATGTCTGTAAATACACATCCATGTATGCATTGACAACATCAAATTTTAGATTCAACACATCAGCAGCACACACACATTTACTAATAAACTACAACAAAAAAATTAATATAAATAATGAAATACATTATAATGTGCAAAGCTGATTTGAAGTATACTTATATAAGAATTATAGTGGTTACTGTGTAACTAAATTTTGTTATAAACGAGTACCACTGTTCTTTATTGGGATGAAATGGAAAGGGGGTGAGCACACGACAGTAAATGATTAAAAAAATTACATATTGATAATTACTTACGTACATGTAAGTGATATATTAGACACAAACAGAAATACAAAGAGCTTCAATGTCAGTTCAGAAAGGGAGGGAGAGACATAGGAGAAAATGAGAACCTCAATTCTCGTTATCAAAAACACAAGCACGTAAATTCTTAAACTTCTGAATGTACTTGCTGAGCTATAGACCAAATTTTCTCGGGAGTTGCTAAGCTTAGGTATATATATAATAGTTTTGTATGAATATCCTTGTTGTATATAGATGGATGCCCTTTTAAGGATGGCTGAAGGAATAAATGAAAAGTCTCTGTCATCAGCCATTGTTGACAGTCTGATTTAGATTTGCAATTTTCATTGTTTGGTCCAAAGAGCAGTATCATACAATACAACACACATTCTAAAGATGAGAATCTTTCGTCAGGTTTATCTGAGATTAATTTTTTCATAAGGAATTTGAATGGAGCTGAAAAGGAGACCAAATCTGCAGATTCATCAACAGATGATGAGTTTGTTAGGCTCTCGGTTGTCAATAAATCATAAAATAATCTCCCAGCTACAAACACATTACATTTTTGAAGTATCTGTTGGAAGGATGACGTTACCTCACAGCTTGAAGAGGTTTTAAATTGGCGTAATTCTGGAGGAAACTCTAAAAGAGTTTCACAAGGGACACTTTGTAACCAAGTTTTGATATCAGCAAGATCACTCTTCATTGCGTCAAAAGAGTATGAAAAATCTGCCAACAGTAACAGATCATCTTCAAGGAATATATTTGATGATGTCATATGACCTAATATGATGCCATGCTTATCAAGATGAGTCATTGCTAAGAGTAGTTGCACCAGAAGCGTTAGTATATTGTTTTCACTGAACCCAAACGGAGATCTAGAATGGACTTGTTGTTTGTTGCTGAAATAACGTTCTAAATTAAAAGGAGTATAGCGTAGAAATAGGAGTGAACATTGGGAAGCCATCTTTAATGAAAGATGGCCATCCTCGGGACAGAAGAGTCGCGTGAATCTTTCAAATGGTCTCGAATATGCGGAACAATGATGTAATAAATTTACAATATTTGGATGCTCTGGGAGAGCTGCAATTATGTTGCCTTCATGAGTTGAGTTTCTATGGTTACCTGAATGGAAAGACTCAAAGTCATTTTTTTCTTCAAGGTTGAAAAGGCGTACTGTAACCTGTGTAGATAAAATGAGTGGAATAGAGGTATGTACAAGCAAAAGGATGAGGAAATGAGGGAGTAAGAAAGATCAGAAGAAGAGAAGACAGGAGGAGGAAAAAACAATATAAATACATGCATACACTAATTATATTAGATATTCATAGCCTAAAAATATGATAACAATTTGTTGATATGGCATCATACAGGAAGTCATCAAAGATTGTGTTGACTAAATATGAAGAGGGTATTTTTTCACAAGCTGACCTACCTTTGATAGTATATATAATCAATAATCTTTAAACAACCTTACCATAATACACACATCATATAAACATACCAGCACGCACACACATACATGTATATATATATATATATATATATATACATGCATATTTTACATAAAGTATATACATTTATACATACATAGTTATATACAACATACAAACAACAAGTACAGTATGTACTTTCAATACAGATACATTTACACACACACACACACACACACACACACACACACACACACACACACACACACACACACACACACACACACACACACACACACACACACACACACACACACACACACACACACACACACACACAGTACGTACATACCTTTAATAATGCATTTTTTTCATTTTTCTGCTGATCACTTTTTAACTTTACATGAAATATCATTTCAGCCGAATCACTAGTCGGACATCCTTTACCAACACTTAATGGTTGTAGATCAATCAACTCATAGTCACATCCCCAAACAAATTCTATGCCCTCTGAGTGCAATTCACGAGAAGGTATCTCATTAACCGAGGTACAATTCTCGGTGTTCAGTCGCTGAATGCTTGCGTATTCTTCATCGGAAAATCCCATGTCATTATGAATAGAAAACAAAATTCGTAAAATACCCGTTTCCAAAGGAGAAGAATGAGATATGTCAGATACA
Source organism: Petrosia ficiformis (assembly GCA_947044365.1). NCBI lineage: Eukaryota > Metazoa > Porifera > Demospongiae > Haplosclerida > Petrosiidae > Petrosia > Petrosia ficiformis. Next base: position 4,680,861 of record OX345650.1, on the reverse strand, counting down.
CCAATATTTCTCACTGCTTCATCCCAGCATTGTACGAGATGACCTACTCTTAACCTGCTTCCTAAACCTGCTGGACGAGTTCGTACTGTATCCATTTCTACTTCATCAATGGCTTCAGGAGACAGAGATCTTCTGCGATCACAAGGCAAAGCAGTTCCAAAATCATGACATGTCTGAGTTCGTCTGGGATCAATGATTAGCTCTTGAGTTGGTAAAACCAGCTGTGAATCATGTGACATGTAATTAAGAGATGGGCGTGGCTTTGGAGATGAGGAAAATTGTTTCTGCTGAATGGACACAGGTTGGTGTTTTCTAAGCAAAGGCGAGTCACAATATGACCGTCCAAGTTCACCATCGTTTACTGGGGGAGAATGATTCCTGTTTTCCGAAAAACTATAAGTCCTTGTAATATCTGTTCTCAATTGTCGTGTATTCGTGTCATGAATGAGAGTATCGTCTTGAGATCCATTAGAATAAAAATGAGAGGGCCTAGTAGAAGAAACAAATGAGTGAGGACGGCCTTTGGGGAATCTTGGATTCGAAGAGTTTCTTCTTAACTGTCCTGGAATGGGTCGATGAATTACTTGTCTTGGTCTGCTCCTCAGCCATTTCGTTGGACTTGTCTCTGTTTGATTGTGTGTAGAATGAAGTTCAGTTAGTTTTAAAACAATATCTATTTATTATAATTATATTATGTTCCAACCCAATTTACAACCACAGCTGTTTTTAAACCACACCTGATTTTAGGCCTAGAATTAGTTTATGGTTTTATGGTCCATGCGTAGGTTCTGATGGAGCCATAGGGATAGAAGCCATGTACAATACCCCTTCCCCCCATAATGTATATATGTGTCTAAGCAAGTCAAAACTAGTCAGAAGTCTTTTATTCCAGTATAGCACTAAACTCATAAAAACCAGATACTATTATTATTTGTGTTTTATTTTATCTAGTGTAATACCTTGGCTAGCTGTTCTGTAACTCTTGGCTCATGGATAATTATATTTTGTGTAGGATAAAAATTTAAAATGCCTCATAAAATTCTTCTGTTCGCAATTTTCATTGGCTGATCACATTTAATTCAAAGGGTGTTTTCTCAAAAGTAATGAAGTTTAAACGGTTATATATAACTTATCAATAGTAAGTCACATAACAAAGCCAATACATCAAATGATATCTACATGACAGACATAAAAATAAATTCAATTTTTCTCTCTTATGACTGGACTTTGTATGCTCACGTAACCAAGAACCTTTAATTGGAGTATATATGGTAATATTCTAGGTAGTATATATATGGTCAAGAGTGGTTTCTATATTGTTATTATGATACCATATATACTCTAATTATTTATGCTAGGTTACATATTATTATAACGTATTTATGAATGGCTTGAATAATACTAAATGCTTATAAATAAAACTTGGCATAAAGTTCCAGTGATTGGCCATTTTGTTATACGAAGCCAATTGAGTTGGAGTGAAACAATACTATATGTAATTACAATAGATATAAATTTGATATTTGCAAACAAACACTCTCCCAGTCATATAATCTAGCAGATATTATTTCACAGGATCTGATCTCATATGCAGCTAACAAGAGGGACATTACCAGTGAGTCAAAAATTGAAAAACAACACTAGTATTGAATTAAAGATAACAATAATTTCCCAGACATAACTGTCAGATTCACATTAATACTGCAATAGGAATTTTACGGCTTACAATACCATATGTACACATACATGCACATGTACTCAAACACATAGACTACATACACAAGACATGCATATAATACTACAAGTTTAGCTTTCATTGTTTTTCAATAGGTACACTCAATAATAACTAAATACTTACAAATTGTACTTTAAATGAATTGCCAAGAAATCTATCCCACAGGGGATATTTATGTGTTGCTAAGATATATTTCCCCAGACACAAAATCATAGAATGCATGCCTATATGTCTACAATATAGATTGTTCAAATATAATGTATTTGTTGGAGGATGAGAGTACATCAGGAAAGGACAAACCAACACCAAATTTAGGAAGAAAATCATAACATGTATATAAATAAAGTTGTATTAACTAGTCTTGCGCCCACCATTATGAAATATAATTATACTTATATATATATATATATATTATGTCATGTCCAATTACTTACAAATATCACACACAGACACATATACACAATGTATGAAAGTCTTCTCAGATGTTATGATGATGGGGTGATCAGGTGACATGATTAGATGTGACATCCTCCTTGATCATGAGGTGATCAGGTGACATGATTAGATGTAACATCTTCCCTGATGTTATGATGATGGGATGATCAGGCGACATGATTAGATGTAACATCTTCCCTGATGTTATGATGATGGGATGATCAGGTGACATGATTAGATGTAACATCTTCCCTGATGTCATGATGATGGGATGATCAGGTGACACGATTAGATGTAACATCTTCCCTGATGTTATGATGATGGGATGATCAGGTGACATGATTAGATGTGACATCTTCCAATGCAATTATACAGTATTAGGAGACACACATGACTTTGTCATGGAAATGACGTAATGTCTCGTATAAAAATATCTACCTTAAGTGTAAGTATATTTACAAACAAGTAATTAAACACATGTAAAATATCCTGTCACAATGATCCTTTTTAGGAGATAAACACACAGTAACATTACATAATATGGAACTAAATTAAAACTAAGACAAAACATCATCCATATACATACATATACACACATGTACATACATGTACATACATGTACATACATACTTATATATATACATACATACATAGTTATATACATACATACATACATACATACTTAAATATATATATATATACATATATACATAATTATATACATACATACATACATACTTATATATATATATACATACATACATAATTATATACATACATACATACATATATACATACAATGTACATACCTACAGACAGACAGATAGACATGCATACATACATACATGAATACACACCCCCAATACAATTACTACTGATATAGTCATTTTAATATAACTATTACCTTATATAGACATAAATATTAATTACTAAGTTTGTAAAACACAATGGCCAAATACATGTCACTAAACAAACACACAATATAATTATATGCTTGTGTATTGCCCTAGATGTATATATATATATACATGTATATATATATATATATATATATATATACATTTATGTATATATGTATATTACATAATATACGTACCTATATATACTACCAATGAGGTATATACAATTATTTTTATAGCAATTATGACTACGATAATCCTAGTATCTTTTGTTATTCGCTACTACACTTATGAAGGCACACAGCTATATTGGTACAATATCTTAAGACAGAGACAGAGAGAGGAAGAGAGATAGAAAGGAAGAGGGAGAGAAAGGGAGACCAGTGTTCTGCCCAGATTGCTCAGGTTCAGCTTGCATTTAATGATTCTAACTTGCATTTAGTGCTGTTTACCTAGTATATACTAAATTCGACCAGTGTAGGCAGAACTCCCTTTTTTATTAGCTTGGAAAGAAAATGTCCTAGTTAGTTAAAACCACCTTAGCAATACAATTGCAACGAGACAATATTCTTGGAATACAATATATAATGTAGTAAGAGGAGTCATAGTGATTACAAGTATATATACAGAAAGTAGATATTGAAAGGTGAAACTGTAACCATAGGACAGCCTAGTTTTCTTAAAACTCAAAAATAGAATTTGTAGTAAAAAGTTTAGAGTAGATAGGGCTCACTTAACTTTGTTTATAACCATTGAAAGGCCTCTGATAACCTTGCACCCAGTAATTAGATTAACTGGGAGGGCTTTCTCACCTTTTATACTATAAAATAACACATGCCAGCAGGTGGATATTTCCCTCATCAATGACAAGTATAAGCAAGTATGAAGCGCTATATGTATGAACATAGCGCCTGTAGTTAATATCATATTAAATAAAGAAGGGTCATCAATGCATGCATGAAGCCACTTGAATACAACAAAAGGGGAGGAACTAAGTTGTACAAGCATTGGACTTTCCCTTGTGTGTAAAGGCGCCAGGCTTCTTTATGTTTATGTACACATACATTCATAATACTTGTGTAATAAATATAGTATTATGTGTTACTGTATCTAATTGCTAATCTTCTAGCTTGTAAGAATCACAGCTGTTAAACCAAATATCAAGATTAAAAAATCAACTTAGTTGTCAAAACACTTCAATTTACGAATAAACTTCAAATTACTAAATTGACTAAACTAAAGGATTTATATTCCAAGAATTTAAAATACACCAGGTGGGACTTTTGAAATAGAAAATCCAAGATTATTAAATTAATTACTGTTAAGTTATTGTAATTATCTATCATATTAACACAAGGAAACAGTAAATATATTTATAACTGATGGTGGACAAAGTGGGTCGTGTGTATATAAGCACATACCATAAATACACAGTTAAGGTAAGGTAGTGGTCAATAATTAGATCAGAGCAATTTTCATAATGGTGACCCCCAAACCCAAAATCCATACTAAAAGGTTGGTCAGTCTAGTGAACAACATAAAGAAGGCTTGAACAATCACCTCCAATTTCAAGATACTGAAAATATAGCCAGGAGACTGAATGTCTGTCCTTGTAACGACTCCTAGGTTCACTGTAGCCATTTCCTCCAAACACAAAGGTGAAGGGGCTTAAACATTTCGAGTCAATATAAACATTCACGAAGTAGTTATACAACCAAACAAACTTCTAGATCAGTATCCTGTACCTCTACATAGCTCTTAAGATCAAACCTACGATGATTAGTTTAACTAACGTATTCAAGGGATAGACCCTACAATATAGCTAGTTAAATATAAAATTAAATAAATAATAATAACTGATAATCAACAGAGGGATGGGTTTGGTTGTAATCATATTCATTAGGCAATTCATGACATCATGCACTAGGCAACATTTTTGCTCCTTTGATTTGTGATGCAACAAGTGTTACATGAGAGATCAAAAAAGAGTTACATGTGACTGTTACAAGCAATAGTGTGTAGTGGGCTTACAGAAACATAATAGTTCCTAAATAGGATTTGCATACAGTCTATAGTGCAAGTGCTACATTAATAGCCAGTTGCATAGCAACTAGTCTTCAACAAAGGGATAGTGTCTACATTATTGGTTATACTAGTAAAGGATTCTACTATACAAAGGGGTCTCTAATTAGACTCTATTACCATAGAAAAGGATCCTTCAACAAAGAGGTTACTGCCACAGCTGCACATTACTGCATAGCAATATAATTAAGATATAACTAGTAAAGGATTCTTCTCTCTGGTCACATTACTGGTTAATTGGATTGCAGTATATGAATTAGTAAAAGGATTCTTCAGCACTGAAAGTAGTCTCCAGTTAGGATCTACTACAGCTGCACATTACTAGTTAGTTGCATAGCAATATATGATATAACTAGTAAAGGGACTCTTCAACAAAGAGGTTTCTAGTTAGGAACTGCCCACAGCTGCACATTACTGGTTAGTTGCATAGCAATATACAAGTAATAATCAATGATATAATTGTTGAAGGATTCTTTTAGATAGGTGTCTACATGCTGCAAAATTACTATTAGTTGTATAGTAATATATGATATAACTAGCAAGGGGATTCTTCAATAAAGGTGACTATTACATCAATAATTGTGATCAAATTAACAATGTAAGCAATTTAAATTTTGCCCCTAATGGGAAGGTTGGAACATACCAAGAGACATAATATATTATACATTACATATAATTATACATACATATACATACATATATATATAAATATATCATTTTGGTACATTCAATATGTGATGTCATGAATATCTAAGATCACTTGTCTCCCACAAACTGGATACCACAGTATGGTATACCAATACACCTCCACATATTCTAATTGAAGACAACATGTATAGTGTGTATACAAATATTCCCTCCAAGTTGGCAAATGTTCATTCATTGTATCCTTCACCAAATATTAGAACATGCTGATGATATTAGTGATATATATAACTTTATTGGTATACATGATTGGTATACATGATTGGTATACGTGCAAGTCTTCAATTCACTCTCCATTGCACTTTCCATATTATTTATGGTATTGGAGAGTAATGAAAACAACTGAATGGTAACCACAAAAAATAACAAAATTAGTAACAGATACAGAGTGACATATTATGCGCATCAGTATATATTGTACAATTATATGTAATACTGTTGTACATCTATACTTGCTTACCTCTATCAAAAACTTCAAATACTTTGTACAAATCTGTTTGATTATTGTACTGCGCTACTTCAAGAGGTGTTTGTTTTTTAGTGTTTCTGACCGTTCTGTCGGCCCCTGCACTCAACAATAATTGAATACAATCAATATGACCCCGAAGACAAGCAATATGGAGGGGCGTGTCTCCGTCACAATTCGGTTGATCTAGTCGACACTCTGCTTCAATGAATTCCTGCACGATACCAGAACTGCCCCTACTACATGCCTCATGCAGGGGGTAATATTCATAAACCATGTGATTGAAAGGGTCTGCACCCATCCTAAGGAGGTATCGACAAACTTCTTTCTGGTTAACTTTTACTGCCCAGTAGAGTGGTGTTATATAATAGTGTTTATCATCTTCAGAATAGTAGCGAATCTCTGAGTTGACCGAGTAATGTCCAGAGGCGAAAAGACGATCCAAAGCGGGTAAGTCGCCATCGCTTATGGCCTTCAGTAGTGGTTCGAACCCTGCTTGTAGAGTCATGCTGATCAAAGCTTCTGGATGTATTTCTGTTTGAATGAGACAAGCAACAAAGTTGGCCTAACTAGTTGGCGAATCGAGGCAAGACTAAATGAACTAACACTGTCACGGGGGCTAACCCTAATGGTATTAGGACATAGTCAGACTGTATATATAAAATTTACAGGGAAAGTTTTGAAGGGGATTATAGATGTGCATATAACTTCCCCACCTGGGACTCTCCCATTTCCCACGTGTTGATTATCAAGACCGCCCATAGCACACCCATGAAGTATGGGCGTGGTTTCAAGATTGATCTCAAATTGTTGTATATTGGTATATAGTTTTGTATTATGTTAGCTGGTTTATTTGAAGAAGAAACAACATCACTTGATGGCCAACAACCAGCTGGAAGCTCAGGATTAGGAATTCCACGTCCCAGCCTCTCACGATGTGGTACGAAACTGTGTGGATTGAGTAATTTGGGTGCCACATGTTACATGAATGCCCTTTTACAGACTTTACACTACACTCCTGAATTAAGAGGTGATGAATGAATGGACAGCAAATATAACTTGTTCTAAATCGTTGACATGCTATACAATTACCTATCCACCCACTCCATGAAATGAAGGATCAATAAAATTTTATTTATTTAGTGTTTCCCCAGGATAAATATTAAAGGTGGAGGAGTGCATCAATGTTACATGATAATAATGTTCAATCAGTGTTGTTAAACTGTGTTTTTCAGCATAAAGTTTAAAATTAAAGGGTGGGGAAGGGCATGATGCTACCCTTTGGGGGAAACACTGTGTTTTTGATAAGTTCATATAGTGCACCATTGGCCCAAAGAGCTTCTTATTTGGCACAGCACGTTTCTCTTTGGGCTAGTGGTGCAGTTAATTATGATTATATTGTCACTAACAGCGTTAACTGTTAGTTAGCTCAAGATGTGTTCTCAATGGCGCACACACCAATCATTTGAGCCAATTTGGCCCAAGCTTCAAAACTTACCAAAATCTCTACTGTATACCTATATAATAATTATACTTTTCTTCTCTCTCTTTGTCTCTGAAACTCCATCTGTTTTATAACTTCATATAGAGGCTCTATTTTCACTCAGTGAAGATGAACTAGGATTGAAAGGAAATGGAGCTACTCGGGTATGTTCAATAACCAATCTTCGTAATGTTAACACTTGTAAATATCAACTCCTAAAATGTCCATATGTGTAGTTACTTGTTGGTTATGACATTATTAACAGCAGCGTTATTCATTTTTGGCTCCATAGGTACGCGCTATTCCTGTTCAACTACAAGCCCTCTTCTCTCGTATTCTGTTACTGGATCAGAACAGTGTGGGTGTGGAGGGGCTCATCAACAGTTTTGGCTGGACCAATAATGAGGTGATTATAATAAAACAAATTGACAGATAGACACACAAAAGGAATTGTAATTTGGGTTTACTTTGAGTGGAGTAGCTTTCAGAATATCTCTTAAGACAATAAAACAACAATATTTTAGAGTGAGAAAAGGTTGTCCTTATATACAAATGTACTAGACAGACTGTAGACAAGCTACTAACAATAACAATAATGACAACTATTGTAAGTAAAACTACAACATACAATAGACTATTGTTCTGTTACACAAACAGATGGATGGATGGATCAATGTATCAATAGATGAATCAATGGGTGTATGGATGCATTGATGAATCAATAGAGGATCAATGGGTGTATGGATGCATTGATGAATCAATAGAGGATCAATGGGTGTATGGTTGGATGAGTAGATGTATCAATAGATGGATCAATGGGATGTATGGATGCATTGATGGATCAATAGATGTATGGATGGATCAATGGGTGTATGAATGCATTGATGAATCAATAGAGGATCAATGGGTGTATGGTTGGATGAGTAGATGTATCAATAGATGGATCAATGGGATGTATGGATGCATTGATGAATCAATAGAGGATCAATGGGTGTATGGTTGGATTGATTGATTGATTGATTGATTGATTGATAGATAGATAGATAGATAGATAGATAGATAGATAGATAGATAGATAGATAGATAGATAGATAGATAGATAGATAGATAGATAGATAGATAGATAGATAGATAGATAGATAGATAGATAGATAGATAGATAGATAGATAGATAGATAGATAGATAGATAGATAGATAGATAGATAGATAGATAGATAGATAGATAGATAGATAGATAGATAGATAGATAGATAGATAGATAGATAGATAGATAGATAGATAGATAGATAGATAGATAGATAGATAGATAGATAGATAGATAGATAGATAGATAGATAGATAGATAGATAGATAGATAGATAGATAGATAGATAGATAGATAGATAGATAGATAGATAGATAGATAGATAGATAGATAGATAGATAGATAGATAGATAGATAGATAGATAGATAGATAGATAGATAGATAGATAGATAGATAGATAGATAGATAGATAGATAGATAGATAGATAGATAGATAGATAGATAGATAGATAGATAGATAGATAGATAGATAGATAGATAGATAGATAGATAGATAGATAGATAGATAGATAGATAGATAGATAGATAGATAGATAGATAGATAGATAGATAGATAGATAGATAGATAGATAGATAGATAGATAGATAGATAGATAGATAGATAGATAGATAGATAGATAGATAGATAGATAGATAATTATGATCTCCTTGTGTAGGAAATGCAACAGCACGATGTTCAGGAATTAAACAGAATATTATTTGATGCTTTAGAATCTTCTCTCGTTAGTACTTCAGGAGAAAAATTCATTCCTCATCTCTACCATGGTAGCAGTGTTCAACAAGTTAGTACCCATTTTGGAACAAAGTAAACATGCGATTTAGCAGCAGCTGATTTGTTCAGGAACCCAATTAAATTTGGTATCTTGGAAGTAGTGTTATTTAGTTTGACAATTATGACCACTTTTAGTTATAGTTAATTAACTGAAATAATATTGAGTTTACTAAAAGGGTTTTAGTTTTAGTTAACTAACTAAAAGTGCCCATTATTGGCCAGTTTTAGTTAGTTATAGTTATTGCAGTAGACTTGTAATTTAGTTATAGCTTAGTTGACTGAAAGTCACAATGCCTTACTAAAAGAGGTTTTAGTTATAGTTATTGCAGTAGACTTGTAATTTAGTTATAGTTTAGTTAACTGAAAGTCACAATGCCTTACTAAAAGAGGTTTTAGTTATAGTTATTGCAGTAGACTTATAGTTTAGCTAACTAAAAGGACACTACTAGGAAAAACAATCTTTCTCTTATGATGAACCAAATATGTTTGCATTAGATATAAAATATGCTGATACTAATCATTTATACATAACCATCTAATGTATTCCAAACAGTTGATATTTATAAATAATGTCAGGAATTCTTTGCTGAATGACCTGCATACTGGTTGAGTTCAGCCTAATATGATGTTCTTCTCAATAAGACATTAACATTCAACTTTTGCCTCCCTTCTTCACTATTTTCCTAAATGAAAGCCTGCTACTGTAATGAACGGAATACTACACTGATCACATTGTACTTCCTACCCTTTCTGAAAAATGTCACATACCACTTCTTCAACCTGAGTCCCAATACCTCATCCCTCTTCTTAGTTCCTCCATCCTTCATCTTTTATCTCCTCCATCCTCCATTCTTTGTGTCTTCTCTCGTCTTCCCTTCTCTTTCATTCACTTATCTTCTCAGATTATTTGTCAACAGTGTGGTAGTGTCAGCGAAAGGCAGGAAGATTTTCTAGACATTGCCATTCCTCTTTCAAAGAGAACTGGTTTGGAACAAGCTCTCAGAGAGATGTATTGTGAAACTGAGTTACTGGAGGGGAGTAACCAATATCGTTGTGAGAAGTGTTCTGATTTGGTGGATGCTAAAAGGGTAAGGCAGAGAAGATCTATAATACTTACATGTATGTTACAGTATAATCATGTATTAACCTTATGATATTAAACTATACACTATAGTACATATATAAGTTATTGAGTTACAGTATAATCATGTATTAATCTTATGACATTATACTATACACTATAGTACATATAAGTTATTGAGTTACAGTATAATCATGTATTAACCTTATGACATTAAACTATACACTATAGTATATATAAGTTTTTAACCTTATGACATTATACTATACACTATAGTATATATAAGTTATTGAGTTACAGTATAATCATGTATTAATCTTATGACATTAAACTATATACTATAGTATATATAAGTTATTAACCTTATGACATTATACTATACACTATAGTATATATAAGTTATTGAGTTACAGTATAATCATGTATTAATCTTATGACATTAAACTATATACTATAAGTTATTGAGTTACAGTATAATCATGTATTAACCTTATCACATTATACTATACACTATAGTATATATGAAGTCATTGAGATTAAACATAATTCTAGTTTAGTTGTAAAGAGCTTGTACTCATTTGTAGTATTGGTGTACATAATTATGTTTTTGGGAATCTATAATTAGAAAAAATCTCCCCTTTTGTGGTTAAGACAAAAATGGGTTATCACTTCAAATAAGGATAGTATAGTAGCTATACTACCCTAACAAACCAGTATAATACTTATACAAACCACGGAATACTATAATGTCACGCTTGAGTGAGAACAAAGTACATCATCATATAACCTAACAATGTCTATACACACGACATACTTGTTATACCACAAAAGACTATATTAATTATTTGAAATAACAAACCCAAAAATAGGCAGTCAAATTATTTTAATTATGTACATGTACATGTACATGTCATGTAATTTCACAACTAGTGTCTTGTACATGTATGTTATGTGTTTTGAAGCACAAGGCAGATTGGCTTAACAATGGTTATTGTGTGTGCCATTGGGAATACATCTGGAGCCAATTAACAAATAATTAATGCTGTTAATGACAATATAATCATAATTAACTGTGCCGTCTGGCCCAAAGAGAAAACTGTGCAGTGCCAAATAAGAAGCTCTTTGGGTCAATGGTGCACCATATAAGCTTATCAAAAACACTGCTGTATGCATACATACCCTTACAAATTGAACATTTAAATATCGTATCATACCAATAATTTTAATAATTAAAATTTATTTATAATTTACGTTAAATATAGTAGTGAAATCAATATGATTATATGTTAGAGTTAAGATCCTGAGAACTCCCTCTCTGCAAATTAATGGTTTATATCGTATATTGATCTAGTCCCTCTTTAAAATATAGTAATAGTAATTACTAATTAAATATGGACTCTGATGATATGAAGAAGATCCATGTTTGGAAATTCAAAGAATACTAGAATACACAGACAATCAACACAGGCACATTTATAGACCATATAAGGAAATAGATTGACTAAATATTAAACTTCATTGATATACAAAGTCCAAGTTTTGTGTTTTGTTATTAAAGGTTTCTGTTATTAAACTGAGTTCCAAAATCCACCTTTTTGAAAGTTTATAATATCTTTGATGTCCAAAGATTGGTTTCTCTATCAATAGAGACATTTGTGTTATAAAAATATCTATGATATGATATCATTGGATTACTGTGGTAATCCATATTTGATGTGGTGTAACATTATTAGTTATAACACTACTTCAAAAGTATGTTAATTTATTTCATCTATCCCACATACACGTACACGCACACACACACACACACACACACACACACACACACACACTAGTGTTGTAGATTACATAATCTACCTCCAATTATGAGTTTTGCCCTCTTGAGATTCTTGTATGACTTTGAGAAGGGGGAAAGATATAAAGTCAGTAAACACATTTGTTATTATAATTATATTAGTATTGTTAATTTTGTTGTTGTTATTGACGTCACAGCTTATTTCTTGCACTTGTAAACACACGAGTCATTAATTAAATTAATATGTTTGTGTATATATATATATGTATGTATGTATGCATGTATGTATGTATATGTGTATGTATGTATATGTGTTTGTATATGTGTATGTATGTTGTTATGTTGTATGTATGTATGTATGCATGTATTGTTATATGTATGTATATACAGTATGCATGTATGTATGTATGTATGTATATACAGTATGTATGTATGTATGTACATGTATATACAGTATGTATGTATGTATGTACATGTATATACAGTATGTATGTATGTATGCATGCATGCATGTATGTATGTATGTATGTATGTATGTGTGTATGTATGTATGTATGCATGTATTGTTATATGTATGTATATACAGTATGTATGTATGTATGTACATGTATATACAGTATGTATGTATGTATGTACATGTATATACAGTATGTATGTATGTATGCATGCATGCATGTATGTATGTATGTATGTATGTATGTGTGTATGTATGTATGTATGTATGTATGTATGTATGTATGTATGTATGTATATACAGTATATATGTATGTATGTATGCATGCATGCATGTATGTATGTATGTATGTATGTATGTATGTATGTATGTGTGTATGTATGTATGTATGTACGTATGTATGTACATACATATGTATATATGTATGTATGTATGTATGTATGTATGTATGTATGTATGTATGTATGTATGTATGTATGTATGTATGTATGTATGTATGTATGTATGTATGCATACATGTATATATGTATGTATGTATCCATGTATGCATGTATGTATGTATGTACATTGTATGTATGTATGTATGTATGTATGTATGTATGTATGTATGTATGTATGTAATGTATGTATGTATGCATGTATTGTTGTATGTACGAATTCATGTTGTATGGATAGGATTACTGTTTATGGATTAGATAGGAGTGTTTTAATGTCAGACATAACGGACTCTTTCACAGGATACTAGTAGATTCCAGTTCCCAATGGTATTAGATATGGCTCCATATCTTTATGAAACACAAACCGATGAAGAAGGAAGGAAAGAGGTTCTTTATGATTTGTTCTCAGTGGTCATACACAGTGGTAGTACACATTCTGGTCATTATATTGCTTATATCAGAGATGTGGATAATCTTGGAGTGTGGACGCATCCCGTAAGTCCACTACATGTAGGTATATTGTAAAACATGTACTTATATACTAGGTACTTATGTACAATGATCCTCTAGGTACTTATGTACAATGATCCTCTAGGTACTTATGTACAGAGATCCTCTAGGTACTTATGTACAGAGATCCTCTAGGTACTTATGTACAGAGATCCCTAGTTACTTATGTACAGTGATTCTCTAGGTACTTTTGTACAGAGATCCCTATGTACTTATGTACAGAGATCCTCTAGGTACTTGTTATTTTTTGAAGTACTTAAGTACATATAAGAACACGACTTCTTTAACACAGTATAAGCACAATGAACAACCTCAACAACTATTACATCTGTTCAAATCTTTTATCAGTGAGGTGGCATCTCTCTGGTGAGCTTTTACAATCAAAGTGATTGAAACTGCTTATGAAGTGCTTGTACTTGTCCTAAAGCAGCGATTAGGCACAAGCACTTTTAAATAGACTTAAGCTCAAGGCATGCTTAAGCACAAGGTTGAATCCATGTCTGCTATACACACAGGGAAATGAACCAGTATCATTCCAGACTCAACTAAGTGATTCTACTGATCCTTTGGAATTTCACTCACCTCTTGAACTGCTTCAAGCAATCTTGAAACAATGTGGAGGAAATGCATCTTTAAACTTATTATGTAAGGTAAGCTCTCATTGGTAACTTAATTATGTACATCTCTGTCTGTCTGTCTCTCTGTCTATCTGTCTGTCTCTGTCTCTCTATTTTACTCAAAGTTAGTTCTGTTTCTGTATATCTTACAGCGAATGCAGGATCAAACAGGTGTAACATGGAATAAAAGATTCAAGCAACAGTATGGACCTATTACAAAAGTGAGTAATAGCCACCACTTAGTATGCACACCCCATGCTTATGATAGGCTGAAGAAGAAGTACTAACACTTATCGATAATATCTAGTGGATTTTGTTTATGCTGAAACTGAATGCTGTACTGTGGGAGGTAGGAGGGAAGGGAGAGGCATTGATTATAGACAGTAAATTACATTGATAAATTTGAGAATTAACGAGTGGAGTATATGTGTATCAGAAATGTTCATGTTCTATAGTATCTCTTTATTATGGTCTACAGTTCATAAAAAACCACAGTGACGTATTTGTAGTAGATCAAACCAATCATATCACATTGAAGGAACAATCAGAAATTGTACACAGTATCCAAGGTCCTGATGCTGGGTCTGAAATTTCAGGAGTGGAGCAGACCCTACAAAAGGAAGTAAAAGAAATTGAGGAAGTACTATCTCTGGAAGAAGGAATGAAAGATGGAGCTATAAAAATGGAGGGAAAAGATACAGGAGTATTACCAGATGCAGAAGACGATAACAAACAGGAGAAAGAAGATGTAACTCCACTGAAAACAAAGAAAGCCACAAAGAGAGATGATAAAAGGTCGGCAGTTATTTGGTATTTGTGGGTGTGGCTTTTCATTCAAAATTTAGTATCTAAATGTACATGTAGTTTCCTAAAACTATGTATATCATTACCTCTGACAGCAAAAATAGGTTACCCACTTGCAATGGACGACACATCTCTCAGAGCAATATATCTAACTGCATTTCTTAACATGCCTCCATATGTTGGATAGACAGAGTGACTGACAGACAAACAGAATGATAAATGTTTATTATAGATTTATACAATAAAAAGACAATTTCCTTTGTTAAAGATTCTTAGATAATATTGTCTTTGTTTTACTGTTATGAATCTTAATAGTCAGTATTGTTTGTAGGTAACAATTGTAGTGTTTTATAGTGAATGCATAATCTGATAGAGTCTGTTCACATTCACAATGACCTCAAATTAGGACATGATGACTTTTATATACTATAGTGTATAGTTTAATGTCATAAGGTTAATATATGATTATACTGTAACTAAATAACTTATATGTACTATAGTGTATAGTTTAATGTCATAAGGTTAATACATGATTATACTGTAACTCAATAACTTATATGTACTATAGTGTATAGTTTAATGTCATAAGGTTAATACATGATTATACTGTAACTCAATAACTTATATGTACTATAGTGTATGGTTTAATGTCATAAGGTTAATACATGATTATACTGTAACTCAATAACTTATATGTACTATAGTGTATGGTTTAATGTCATAAGGTTAATACATGATTATACTGTAACTCAATAATGAAGTATTGGATTGATACACAAAGAAAAACAGGAAGGATAATTATTATGAAAATGGTGAAGGTAAAAAGGATTGTTAGTCATTCCAAACTAATGATGAACATTTATCAGAGGTCAAGATGAACGTGAATGACCTCTAATATATATATATATATATAATTATATATATATACATCTACATTCTCTGATTACTTGTTGAACACAAATATTATTCATAGTTTATACAAATTGAAATTTTTACTCACAAAAGTTTAGACATCTTAAAGTACTTGTATTTAGTTTCTAATCTCCTTATATTTCTTTATTCAATAGTCCTCCATTACCTGGACACTGCTGGTATGAGTTTAATGATTCGTCTGTTAGCCCGATTCTCACAAGCGCCATTGAGAAAACGTATCAAGGGAAACAGAGTGCTTATATGTTGTTTTACAGACTTAGAGATCTCAAAAGACCCACAGAAGGTGAGTGTCTTTATTATGATATTCATCTATCTGTCTGTCTATATATATACATCATCCATCCAACCACCCATCATATATTTATCTATTTATCCATCTCTGCATCCATTTTTTCATTTATCTGTCTGTTTGTCCATCTATCTATCTATCCCATATATCTATCCAATAATCGTCTATCTATCCATCAAATATCCATCTATTTATGCTTCATTCGATCTAGCTCTGAATAAACCAATGTATGGTGTTCCTGAAAGATTACAAGAAGAGGTGTTATCAACCAACATTGCTCTAGAGACAGACAGGTGCTTGTTTGAATACTACAAATCCCCGGGTTTTTTAATTCATTAATTAAGTCCATTATGTGGTAACATAGGAGTTGTCCAGCTAGCAGTTTTTATATGAAATCTATTTTCACTTGTATACAAGTGTGTTGATATTGGGCACACCAAAGGGAAAAGTTTTTGACACATGAAATCATCATTACAATTTTAGTATGTAAATATACAAGAGAAGTGGTACATGTATTTGTAATTCATATTCTCCTTTTGCCTCTTACATTAGCCTATAGCATATAAAATAACACTACAAAGATACTCCCTAGAATAATTTAATGATGATGATATAATTCCTACGTTTTTTATAATTTAGTATATACAGAGTTTTTGATACATTTTGAAGAATGGGCCAAATTTGCTCAACAATGGTTAGTGTGTGCACCATCTTGAGCCAATTTACAAAGAGTTAATGCTGTTAGTGATAACATAATCATAATTAACTGCACCATCTGGCCCAAAGAGAGAATTGTGCAGCACCAACTAAAAAGCTCTTTGGGCCAATGGGGTGCCATATGAGCTTATCAAAAACACTGTTTAGTATGCAAAATGAGACCATACCTTTGTAAACAGATTATATATGTGTTTGAGTGTTCAAGGGTATCTACCTATCTAAGTGATGTGGTATTTGTAATATTATATATGCGTTTGAGTGTTCAAGGGTATTTCTCTATTAAGTGAAGTGGTATTTGTAATATTATATATGTGTTTGAGTGTTCAAGGGTATCTACACATGTACCTATCGAAGTGATGTGGTATTTGTAATGTCATATATGTGTTCCAGTATTCAAGGGTATTTCTCTATTAAGTGAAGTGGTATTTGTAATATTATATATGTGTTTGAGTGTTCAAGGGTATCTACCTATCGAAGTGATGTGGTATTTGTAGTGTCATATATGTGTTCCAGTGTTCAAGGGTATCTACCTATCTAAGTGAAGTGGTATTTGTAATATTATATATGTGTTTGAGTGTTCAAGGGTATCTACCTATCGAAGTGATGTGGTATTTGTAATGTCATATATGTGTTCCAGTATTCATGGGTATTTCTCTATCTGGTATTTGTAATATTATATATGCGTTTGAGTGTTCAAGGGTATCTACCCATCTAAGTGATGTGGTATTTGTAATGTCATATATGTGTTCCAGTATTCAAGGGTATTTCTCTATCTGGTATTTGTAACATTATATCGGTATTCAAGCGTATTTTTCTATCTAAGTGAAGTGGTATTTATAATATTATATCTGTGTTCGGGTGTTCAAGGGTATTTATTTCCTTATCTAAGTGGTATTTGTAACGTGTGTGAGTCTTCAAGGGTATTTCCCTATTTAAGGTATTTGTAATATTATATCTGTGTGGGAGTGTTTAGGGGTATTTCCCTATACAACTTTAAATAAATTACAAGTTGTGCTGCATTGTGCTAAATAGGCTTAGGATCGAAAGAACACTGTACCTGATGCTCCAATATATATTATTGATGATTATTGCTGATCATGTGACCTGTGGCCAATCAGAGTGCAGATAATGGGTCACATGATTGAACATTAAATCACTTATTGCACACTTTGCTCACCTCTACTAACGAAGCAACTCAACAACAGTGGAAGTTCACCAGATCGTCAATAAATCACTTATAACACACTTGACAGTGCATTGTGTGTTTCAATGTAGCACTTAGGCTAGTCAATAAAGGTCTCGTTTTCATAACCCACTCGCCTTCGGCTCGTGCATTATGTAAACTCAACCTTTATTGACCCACCCTCGTGCTACATTAAAACACGTAATCACTGTAAAGTGTGTTCTAACTGTTACTTATTCATTATTACAGGAAAGAGTACGATATTGCAATCAATACCGTTACCTTGACACTTCATCCTTCATCTTATTATGTTCTTGCTAATGGAGCTTTACAAAACATAATGGTACGTTTGAGGAATGTACAAGTGATATTTCAATATTACTTTCTTTTGTTTCTCTAATTAGAATGGATTAACACATCAAGTGAAGATTGATAGACGTAAAACTATTTTAGAGCTAAAGGAAGCTGTCACTCAGGTACTTACATGTATTTGGTCTTGTCTCAGCCTCAGCCTCTCCCTCTCCCTCCCAATGACCACCCTACATCTTCCTTCTTACATCTCTCTCCCTCCTGTCCTCCTTCACAATTCCTTTCCATCCCTCCCTACCTCTCCCTTGCTTCCTCCCTACCTCTCTCCCTCCCTACCTCTCTCCCTCTCTCCCTCCCTCCCTCCCTACTTCTCCAAACCTCTCTCACTTACCTCCTCCTCTGTACCTCTCCCCTAAGGAATTGAACGAGTTAGTACAAGGACATGAGATGATACTTCACACAGCTAAAGAACTACCAGCTGGACTCCATCTTTATGACCACTTAGCAGGTAAATTATTAATCTTTCTTTCATCTACTGCAGAGATTAGGTCAATTGTCTTACAATTGTCATACATACATTATATACTTATATTACTTGCATTAGTTGTACTCATTATCATTAATTATCATTAATGCCCCTCAAATTACCAATTATTATAAGCATATAATTAATTACTCAATTACTCAGTGTTCTGTCTAGGCTATGTAGAGTGGTGGTAGATCCTAACTTGCTGTTTATCCAGTATATACTTAATTCTGTCTCAGTAGCCTATATAATATGTATTATCTGAGAGGTAGTTAATTTATCTGAGTGGTGATTAGTTGATCCCAACTAGTGCTGACCAGTGTGGGCCGAACACTGTATTAATCATGGGAAGTGGTTAGTCGATCCTAACCAGTGCTGACAAGTGTGGGCAGAACACTGTTATAATCATGTGAAGTGGTTAGTTGGTCCCAACCAGTGCTGACCAGTGTGGACAGAACACTGTATTAATCATGGGAAGTGGTTAGTCGATCGTAACCAGTGGTGACAAGTGTGGGCAGAACACTGTTATAATCATGTGAAGTGGTTAGTTGATCCCAACTAGTGCTGACCAGTGTGGGCCGAACACTGTATTAATCATGGGAAGTGGTTAGTCGATCCTAACCAGTGCTGACAAGTGTGGGTAGAACACTGTTATAATCATGTGAAGTGGTTAGTTGGTCCCAACCAGTGCTGACCAGTGTGGACAGAACACTGTATTAATCATGGGAAGTGGTTAGTCGATCGTAACCAGTGGTGACAAGTGTGGGCAGAACACTGTTATAATCATGTGAAGTGGTTAGTCAATCCTAACCAGTGCTGACCAGTGTGGACAGAACACTGTATTAATCATGGGAAGTGGTTAGTCGATCGTAACCAGTGGTGACAAGTGTGGGCAGAACACTGTTATAATCATGTGAAGTGGTTAGTCGATCCTAACCAGTGCTGACCAGTGTGGACAGAATACTGTATTACAAATACATCATGTGAATCACCAAAGAGGAAATGTAAATCACTTTTACCATTAGTTACAAAATTAAGTTACAAAATTAGGTAATTATTAAGTAATTGTTCCCCTTAGTTACAAAATTAGGTAATTATTAAGTAATTGTTACCATTAGTTACAAAATTAGGTAATTATTAAGTAATTGTTACCATTAGTTACAAAATTAGGTAATTATTAAGTAATATTTGAAATCACCGTCACCATTAGTTAAAAAACTGTAATATTACGTAATTAATTCACTAACAATTCTGTTGTCTAGGTGATGATACATCAAGTATTATAAATCAAGGTGTGTCTAATGATGCACATTTATTCGTATGGGATGGAGTACAGGTGAGACACTAATCTTGTTCATTTGGCACATACATGTAGGTGGAGGTAGTCAGATTTGGTTATTGTATAAGACCTCTAGCTTAGTACATACGTGTACATGAAACTGTTATAAATGAAAACTAGTGATCACATGACCTATGGCCAATCAGATCTAAATGACTTGTCATACATTTTGCTCACCTCTACTAGTGCAGCTCCATGAACAGTTGATATTTAGTGACAGTGAAGTTCACGTCATTTTATACACTTACCTGGTTTACCTGCTTCAATATGTGTACTGTTGATATAATAATGGTCTCAGTTATGTAATATACTCACCTTTGGTATCTTCATTGCATTATCCTTGTACTCACATTGAAACTGCACTTACCTGACTTTACATGCTTCAGTGTGTGCAGTATTGATATAATAATGGTCTCAGTTATGTAATATACTCACCTTTGGTATCTTCATTGCATTATCCTTGTACTCACATTGAAACTGCACTTACCTGACTTTACATGCTTCAGTGTGTGCAGTATTGATATAATAATGGTCTCAGTTATGTAATATACTCACCTTTGGTATCTTCATTGCATTATCCTTGTACTCACATTGAAACTGCACTTACCTGACTTTACATGCTTCAGTGTGTGCAGTATTGATACAATAATGGTCTCAGTTATGTAATATACTCACCTTTGGTATCTTCATTGCATTATCCTTGTACTCACATTGAAACTGCACTTACCTGACTTTACATGCTTCAGTGTGTGCACTATTGATATAATAATGGTCTCAGTTGTGTAATATACTCTCCTTTGGTATCTTCATTGCATTATCCTTGTACTCACATTGAAACTGCACTTACCTGACTTTACATGCTTCAGTGTGTGCAGTATTGATACAGTAATGGTCTCAGTTATGTAATATACTCTCCTTTGGTATCTTCATTGCATTATCCTTGTACTCACATTGAAACTGCACTTACCTGACTTTACATGCTTCAGTGTGTGCAGTATTGATACAGTAATGGTCTCAGTTATGTAATATACTCTCCTTTGGTATCTTCATTGCATTATCCTTGTACTCACATTGAAACTGCACTTACCTGACTTTACATGCTTCAGTGTGTACAGTATTGATATAATAATGGTCTCAGTTATGTAATATACTCTCCTTTGGTATCTTCATTGCATTATCCTTGTACTCACATTGAAACTGCACTTACCTGACTTTACATGCTTCAGTGTGTGCAGTATTGATATAATAATGGTCTCAGTTGTGTAATATACTCACCTTTGGTATCTTCATTGCATTATCCTTGTACTCACATTGAAACTGCACTTACCTGACTTTACATGCTTCAGTGTGTGCAGTATTGATATAATAATGGTCTCAGTTATGTAATATACTCACCTTTGGTATCTTCATTGCATTATCCTTGTACTCACATTGAAACTGCACTTACCTGACTTTGCATGCTTCAGTGTGTGCAGTATTGATACAATAATGGTCTCAGTTATGTAATATACTCTCCTTTGGTATCTTCATTCCATTATCCTTGTACTCACATTGAAACTGCACTTACCTGACTTTACATGCTTCAGTGTGTGCAGTATTGATACAGTAATGGTCTCAGTTATGTAATATACTCACCTTTGGTATCTTCATTGCATTATCCTTGTACTCACATTGAAACTGCACTTACCTGACTTTACATGCTTCAGTGTGTGCAGTATTGATACAATAATGGTCTCAGTTATGTAATATACTCACCTTTGGTATCTTCATTGCATTATCCTTGTACTCACATTGAAACTGCACTTACCTGACTTTACATGCTTCAGTGTGTGCAGTATTGATACAATAATGGTCTCAGTTATGTAATATACTCACCTTTGGTATCTTCATTGCATTATCCTTGTACTCACATTGAAACTGCACTTACCTGACTTTACATGCTTCAGTGTGTGCAGTATTGATACAGTAATGGTCTCAGTTATGTAATATACTCACCTTTGGTATCTTCATTGCATTATCCTTGTACTCACATTGAAACTGCACTTACCTGACTTTACATGCTTCAGTGTGTGCAGTATTGATATAATAATGGTCTCAGTTATGTAATATACTCACCTTTGGTATCTTCATTGCATTATCCTTGTACTCACATTGAAACTGCACTTACCTGACTTTACATGCTTCAGTGTGTGCAGTATTGATATAATAATGGTCTCAGTTATGTAATATACTCTCCTTTGGTATCTTCATTCCATTATCCTTGTACTCACATTGAAACTGCACTTACCTGACTTTACATGCTTCAGTGTGTGCAGTATTGATATAATAATGGTCTCAGTTATGTAATATACTCACCTTTGGTATCTTCATTGCATTATCCTTGTACTCACATTGAAACTGCACTTACCTGACTTTACATGCTTCAGTGTGTGCAGTATTGATACAGTAATGGTCTCAGTTATGTAATATACTTACCTTTGGTATCTTCATTGCATTATCCTTGTACTCACATTGAAACTGCACTTACCTGACTTTACATGCTTCAGTGTGTGCAGTATTGATACAATAATGGTCTCAGTTATGTAATATACTCTCCTTTGGTATCTTCATTGCATTATCCTTGTACTCACATTGAAACTGCACTTACCTGACTTTACATGCTTCAGTGTGTGCAGTATTGATACAATAATGGTCTCAGTTATGTAATATACTCACCTTTGGTATCTTCATTGCATTATCCTTGTACTCACATTGAAACTGCACTTACCTGACTTTACATGCTTCAGTGTGTGCAGTATTGATACAATAATGGTCTCAGTTATGTAATATACTCACCTTTGGTATCTTCATTGCATCATCCTTGTGCACATTGAAACTCTTGTTACCAGTTGCTATTGGAAATGTATTATTATTATATTTCTTTCTACTTTTATTTTTATTTAATAAGGTTGGTGGAGATGTACTGACTACCACAGGTATAGAGTATGAACCAATTCTTCTTCATTTTAATTACCCTAGTTCTGATGGAATGGCTGAAATATCCTCTGGTTTTACTAAATTACAGACACTTTTAGATTTAAAAGTGAGTGAGATAAACTCTTAGGGCTAGAGTATGGAGGAATGGGGTCACCCACATGGGATAGGGGATGGAGGAATTAGCTCACCCACAAGGGATAGAGTATGGAGGAAGGGGTCACCCACAAAGGATAGAAGGGGTCACCCATAAGGATAAAGTATGGAGAAATGGGGGTCACCCACAAGGGATAGAGTATGGAGGAATGGGGTCACCCACAATGGATAGAGGATGGGTCAACTCTTGTCCTTAGGGGATTGGCAATGAAGAGTTAGTAATAATAATTTATATTCTTGTTTTCTAGAAATTTATTGGTAAATTTTTGAATTGTCCAGCTGGTAATGTCATTATTAGTCAAGTAAAGAGATCAAGTAAGCCAGTCACATGATCGTCATGTGATATTTTTTACTTATTTAATATTGCAGCAAGGTCTGGTGATGCCTGTATTGTCACTTTACCTATAAGCAAGGTACACATACATAAATATTTACATATATATGTATTTACATGTATTTTGTACTTTAATGCATGTACATGTATATATTAATACCTTATTATGTACATGTGCACATGTACATGTGCACCTTATTGTAATTATGTACAGTAAATGTACAGTACATATACTGTACATGTATAGTACATGTACTGTACATTTACTGTACATAATTACAATAAGGTGCACATGTACATGTGCACATGTACATAATAAGGTATTAATATGTACATGTACATGCATTAATGTATTAAAGTACATGTTAATACATATATATGTAAATATACATGTACTGTACATGTACTGTACATTTACTGTACATGTACCATTGTTATCTTCATCTCATAGGTTCATGTATGTGTACTACATATGTACATGTATCACAATATATTCATTTTACACGTACATATGTACAGGATAACTACACAATCTCTCAACTAAAGTTAGAAAATCGAGATCAGTTCACAGCAGAACAAAATGTCAAGAAAGGATATAAATCATTTGCTCATTCTGTAGTTGACAAACAAAACAAATTAATTACATTTCTTGTTGAAAATAGATGCACGGTGAGTAATAGTGCGTGTGGTCAATTATATATGTACAATGTATGTAATAATTGCTAGTCTCTCTGCCTGCCCATGTACTAGCATTCACTTGATGCATGTATGGTGAGTGTAGTGGGTGTGGTAAATTATATATGTACAAATTAGAATTTAACCATACTCTCTAGTTTAGGGGAAAATTAGAAGACAAACAAATGACTTTGTTTTATATAGTAATTATAGTAATTAACAACAAATAAATATTTGTTCTTGTTAGCCATCAACTAACAATGAATATTCATTACATCCTGTTGAGGTTGCTAAGACTGAGGTATGTAAAAATAATTATAATAGAGACAATTAATAATTTGGTTTCCATAGCAACTATCTCAAGTGAAACTACACATCTTAACACAACTGAATTTGACAAACATAGAAGGTACATATGAATGATATGTAGTTTAATACAGAGACTCAGTTTAGTATAGTATAGCAGAATCTACAGTGTTATTTTGGTTACTACAATTATGATAGCGTGTTACCATGGCAACCATTCATTTAGTCTTGCTCCCCCATCCTTTACTTTGTAAGTTAATGCTGTAAAACACTGTTTTATAACACCAATTTAACATTGTTGACCAAACGTCATGTACCACGGATGCACTCCCCCACTCTTAATATTTATCTTGGGGAAACACTGTATAAGTCGGTAAAACTAGCTGACAATGCAGCACTTGTGGTTAGTTAGTTAACTAAAACTGAAAACCCTTTAGGAAGCCTTGCGAATAATTACTATATCTAAAAGTGGTCATTATTATCATACTAAAATAACACAAGGGGTGTCATTCATGTTCACCATGACCTCAGATAAATCTTGATAACTTTAGTTTGGAAGGACCGTTCTTTTTTATGTATGTCAAATTTCAATCCATTACTTCATTATTGAGTTACAGTATAATCATGTATTAACCTTATGACATTAAACTATACACTATAGTACATGTACAGTCATCACATCCTAATTTTGAGGTCATCGTGAATGTGAACAGACTTTAGAATATATATATGAACAGATATTGTATTTTAATTAGGAGGTGGACGATTACGTATTGATGATGATTTAAATGGTTTGGGTCCTCCTTTATATGGTAATCAGAGTGTAATGGATGCTGGTATTGATCCAGGATGTCGAGTAGTACTGGAACCGGGATATTCTCCTTCATCAAATCAGGTAATATAATTATTAATCAGAATTGAATATAATTATCTACACACACATACACACACACACACACACACTCACGCGCACATATACATGTACACACACACATACATACATATGTGCTTACACATGTATATACATATGTGCTTACACACACATACATATATACATACATATATACATACATACATATACATACATACATACATACATACATACATATATACATACATACATACATACATACATATACATACATACATACATACATACATACATACATATATACATACATACATACATACTGTACATACATACTGTACATACATACACAGATATCATTACAGTGCTCTGTATTATCTGATAAATGTCAGAACACGCCCACACATGAAGTCATTGTTAATAGGAACAGTACTGTACAAGAAGTAAGAAAACATTACATTAATAATTGTTGTCATGGTTACCATGGTTATCTGTTTCTTCTTCATGTGTAGTGTTGTTCAATCATGGTGGCAACGATTGGCTTACAAAGTTAGCTATTATGTGTGTATATGTGTGATAGATAATACTAGTGTTGTTTTAGTTGGGCAATAACAATCACTTTGGTTATAACTGAGGTAATATTAGGGTTACTAAAAGGGTTTTAGTTTTAGTCAACTAACTAAAAGTGTCCATTAGTGTACATGTACATTCTACATGCTGTACACAACTTGCGCATGTATATATAATATATATATACGTATAATACTTTTCTTATAGGTCAGGAATGGCATTTACGCAAGACTAATTGGTGTGGAGAACTTGGTGAAATTCTTGACGATGAGGTTTACATTAATTGTTTTTTGTTGCCACGGTTACTTACTCCTGTCCTTAGACAATCACAGTTGAAAACCTAAAATTGAAATCAGGGGACTATTTGATTGTTGAATCAGGACTTTTGCCACCTAAGGTGACCCAACTTACCTATCCATCTATCTATTGAGCAATCCATTCATTCATCTTTGTCATTCATTCATGCATCCCTTCATACATCCAATTCACCTTCTATTTGTTCATCCATCCATTCACCCATAAATCTAACCATCCATCCAACCGTTTGTATACAGTGTACATATATTAACATATCTTTCATATCTATAAGAATGATGTATATTTCACAGGGATTTGTTAAACTATCTGTATACCTTCATATAATGGATTCACAAAAAGATTCAAAAGGTACCGTGCCTAACTTGATTGACAGGTTTTGTGGAGGGCTAAAAGGTAGTGTAATTACGTGTGTATATTGAGTGACATTGAGCTTACAACTTGGATTATTCCATAAGACTTCATATTGTTTTTTGAGGCTAGTGAAAATAGACAAAAAGGGAGACAAATAGACAGAGAAAGAGAGACAGAGGGAGGGAGACAGAGACAGAGACAGACAGACAGACAGAGAGATAGATAGACAGAGAGACATAGAGAGGGAGACAGAGAGAGTGACGGACAGAGGGAGGGAGACAGAGAAAGGCAGAGACAGAAAGACAGAGAGACATAAAGAGGAAGACAGAGAGAGACAGACAGACAGAGGGAGAGAGACAGAGAGAGAGAGAGAGAGAGAGACAGACAGACAGAGAAATAGATAGACAGAGAGAGACATAGAGAGGGAGACAGAGAGAGAGAGACAGACAGAGGGAGAGACAGAGAGATAGAGGGACAGATAGACTAGACAGAGAGAGAGAGAGAGAGAGAGAGAGAGAGAGATAGGTAAACAGAAAGACATAGAGAGGGAGACAGGAGGGAGGGAGAAAGAGATGTTGTATTGGTTATATCAATGTTTACCTCCCACAAATTTCTTAACCTAGCACATGTTATAACTACACAGTAGCTAACTAACTAATATCTTGTTTTTCTTGTTGTTATAACAGGTTTATTGGGATTAGTAGATGATGTTACAGGAGATAAAGAGAGTGAGGAACATGATACCATGGAAACCGGTCCTCAGGTACATAGTACATACAGTTTAGCACTTGAGAAATTAAATAAAAAATGACATCAAAAGAAATGGAAGAGTATACTGAAAATGAATTATTAGAATTTAAATTTATTTAAATTGATTAAAGAGCGCTACAGTGTGTAACTAATAATTAATGATCATGTTTTACTTTAGATTCCTTTACATGATCAAGATCCTGTCTGTTATTATCCTCCTGTACCTGGTTCCATTTCTTTTATTGGAGAAGTTGAAATTAATAAAGAATCCACTGTACATGAACTAAAAGAAATGATATTAACGTTACCAGTGGTATGTTACTGTGTGTCAGTCCATCTGCGTCTGTGTGTACTGTTTACGTGTGTGTGTGTGTGTGTGTGTGTGTGTGTGTGTGTGTGTGTGTGTGTGTGTGTGTGTGTGTGTGTGTGTGTGTGTGTGTGTGTGTGTGTGTGTGTGTGTGTGTGTGTATATACTGTCTGTAATGTGTAGGTGTGTGTAGATGTGTGTGTCCATCTGTGTCTGAGTGTACTGTGTATGTGTGTGTGTGTCTGTCTGTGACTGTGTGTACTGTTTACGTGTGTGTGTGTGTGTGTGTGTGTGTGTGTGTGTGTGTGTGTGTGTGTGTGTGTGTGTGTGTGTGTGTGTACTGTGTGTACTGTGTGTACTGTGTAGATGTGTATGTGTATGTGTGTACTGTGTAGATGTGTATGTGTATATACATGTATGTGTGTACTGTGTAGATGTATGTGTATGTGTGTACTGTGTATATATGTGTGTATATATGTGTGTACTGTGTGTACTGTGTGTACTATGTAGGTGTATGTGTATGTGTGTACTGTGTAGATGTGTATGTGTATATATGTGTGTATGTGTGTACTGTGTAGATGTGTATGTGTATATATGTGTGTATGTGTGTACTGTGTAGATGTGTATGTGTATATCTGTGTGTACTGTGTAGATGTGTATGTGTATATATGTGTGTACTGTGTGTACTGTGTAGATGTGTTTGTGTATATATGTGTGTATGTGTGTACTGTGTAGATGTGTATGTGTATATATGTGTGTACTGTGTGTACTGTGTAGATGTGTATGTGTATATATGTGTGTATGTGTGTACTGTGTAGATGTGTATGTGTATATATGTGTGTATGTGTGTATGTGTGTACTGTGTGTACTGTGTGTACTGTGTGTACTGTGTGTACTGTTTACATGTGTGTATGTGTGTATGTGTGTACTGTGTGTACTGTGTAGATGTGTATGTGTATATATGTGTGTACTGTGTAGATGTGTATGTGTATATATGTGTGTATGCAAGTGTTTTTTTAATGAGTGTAAAGATGTTTATTAGTTGGTGGGAAATATTAATTGATACACGTACATGTGTTACCATGGTTACAATACTTCATTCATCCAGTTATCAGGAGTTGATATTTCCACTGTTAGTTTTTTGCGAGTAAGAGAACTTCTCAATGGACGACCAGGAAAGATATTCAAACAATCTTCACAGACTCTAAAGTAAAATAAATAACTCCTGTATGATCCATCTGCCCATCCTTCTATCTATCCATCCCTCCCTCCATCCATCAATCCATCCATCCATCCATCAATCCATCCATCCATCCATCCATTTGTCATCCATTCATCCATCCCTCCATCCCTCCATCCATCCATCCATTCATCCATCCCTCCATCCATCCATCCATCAATTTGTACATTCACTGATCTATCCATTCCTTCATTTTAGACGATTAAAACTGGTAACTGGTGGAGAGATTAGCTGCCAAGTTTTACCACATGAGGAAGAACTATCGTTAGTAATTTATAGTATCTACATTTCTATTCAATGAACATTCACATTTATTTCTTAGAGCTGGAAATATAGTATTTTATTTACAAATGAAACACTCAATAGAGAGAACTTACAGTGAACCAATGGAGGTATATATATACATAATTATGTACATATGTAATTATGTATGTACGTTAGTATGTAGTATGTACATGTACATGTACATGAGTACATATGTAGTGTATACTACATAATAATATATACATACATACATACATACATACGTACATACATATATAGTACATACATACATACATACATACATACATACATACATACATACATACACACACACACACACATACATACATACATACATACATACATATATAGTACATACATACATACATACATACATACATACATACATACATACATACATACACGTACATACATACCTACATGTATACATACATACATACATCATATACATACATGCTTACATATGTACATACAAAATATACATATACATACGTACATACATAGTTACATACATACATACATGCATACATACATACACATATACATTTTGTTAAACTTCTTGTCTCTTCCTCCTCTTTCCTAGATAATTTATGATACTTCAATCTCCACCACACCTCATGGATTACGTAATCATATAGCAAATATTCTGGACACACCTCCTGAGAGATTGGTATTGGCAAAACACAAATACGAGTCCTTTCAATGGATTAGAATAGAAGACACCTTAAATCAGAAGGTAGTTGTACGTATGTATGTATGTATATACACATGTATGTAGTTATCTATCTATCTATCTATCTATCTATCTATCTATTTATCTATCTATCTATCTATCCATGTAGCTATGTATGTATGTGCATATCATATCTAATCATATGTGTATGTATGTATGTATGTATGTATGTATGTATGTATGTATGTATGTATGTAACTATGTATGTATGTATATGTATATATGTAAGTATATATGTGTATATGTATATGCATACTTCATTGTTATTATAGACTGGTACAGGTAAAGGAAAAGGTAGTCGTCAAAAAACTCGAGGTGGAGGGTCTCACGTCAATATTAAAAACTCACCCATTCTTCTTCGTGATGGTGACATTGTAGGTGTGAAGGTAAGCAGAGATTTTATGGGAGGTGAGAGTAGTTAAGGAGATAGTGAGAGCACATCCCAAATCTAAGATTATTGCTTTATTATTAACTTGTTGCCTACTGTCAAAGTTTGTCTTTGGAAGTGTTAATTGATCATATCTATGGCCTTGTCTGATTTTTGTTTACATGTATACACATGTATAAATTACATGTACATGTACATGTATAATAGATAATATACCTATAACCACTTACATGTGATGAATTATATGTACATGTATAAATTACATGTACATGTATAAATTACATGTACATGTATAAATTACATGTACATGTATATATTACATAACACATATATATTACATGTACACATATATATTACATGTACACATATATATTACATGTATGTAGGTAATAAAAATTCTACACATCACATATACTTAACAGCTACATGTACTTACATGTGATAAATGACTATAATGTCATATTACACCATTATATGTATGTACCCCTACATGTACATGTACATTAGTTACATAAATTTGATATGTACATGTATGTGTATCTGCTAGCTGTATAAAAATTACATGTACATGTATTATTA